>CAKAJB020000010.1:1962442-1979942 GCA_916610165.2 Gymnosoma rotundatum | reverse complement strand
CACAACATTATAGACACTGTTTCAGTATCATATTGACTTTTATGAGTTAAGTATGAATGTAAATACGCGGTGCCTAGCGTTTGTTTTAATTTTTAATTTTCACCCTGACCAGGATTCGAACCATCGATTTTACAAATTAATGAAATTTTCGGCTTTTGGTTCTTTTTAATTAATTTTCTAAACATTTTTAGAAAGAAAAATTATTTACAAATGTATGTGGCCGTTTTCCAAAGAAAACAAGAAAAATTAGACGCTAGCAGAATGAAATGCAGCATTTTCTGGACCGCCACATCCTTCATCAGCATTCTTTGCATCTATCTACCTTATGTTATGTACATCGTAAACATCATCTATTTAACCAACTAATCTTAATGTTAATTTGGTGAGACGAAGTTCACACACAACTTAAAGCTTTTTCTTTGTCATTCTCTTTGTAACTCGTCTTGTACATTTGTTGTTGCTTTTTTTGTACCAGCAATTTGATAGTCACAAATGCAACTTTTTTATTTTTAATTATTCATACTTGTTTGCTCACAACATTATAGACACTGTTTCAGTATCATATTGACTTTTATGAGTTAAGTATGAATGTAAATACGCGGTGCCTAGCGTTTGTTTTAATTTTTAATTTTCACCCTGACCAGGATTCGAACCATCGATTTTACAAATTAATGAAATTTTCGGCTTTTGGTTCTTTTTAATTAATTTTCTAAACATTTTTAGAAAGAAAAATTATTTACAAATGTATGCGGACGTTTTCCAAAGAAAACAAGAAAAATTAGACGCTAGCAGAATGAAATGCAGCATTTTCTGGACCGCCACATCCTTCATCAGCATTCTTTGCATCTATCTACCTTATGTTATGTACATCGTAAACATCATCTATTTAACCAACTAATCTTAATGTTAATTTGGTGAGACGAAGTTCACACACAACTTAAAGCTTTTTCTTTGTCATTCTCTTTGTAACTCGTCTTGTACATTTGTTGTTGCTTTTTTTGTACTAGCAATTTGATAGTCACAAATGCAACTTTTTTATTTTTAATTATACATACTTGTTTGCTCACAACATTATAGACACTGTTTCAGTATCATATTGACTTTTATGAGTTAAGTATGAATGTAAATACGCGGTGCCTAGCGTTTGTTTTAATTTTTAATTTTCACCCTGACCAGGATTCGAACCATCGATTTTACAAATTAATGAAATTTTCGGCTTTTGGTTCTTTTTAATTAATTTTCTAAACATTTTTAGAAAGAAAAATTATTTACAAATGTATGCGGACGTTTTCCAAAGAAAACAAGAAAAATTAGACGCTAGCAGAATGAAATGCAGCATTTTCGGACCGCCACATCCTTCATCAGCATTCTTTGCATCTATCTACCTTATGTTATGTACATCGTAAACATCATCTATTTAACCAACTAATCTTAATGTTAATTTGGTGAGACGAAGTTCACACACAACTTAAAGCTTTTTCTTTGTCATTCTCGTTGTAACTCGTCTTGTACATTTGTTGTTGCTTTTTTTGTACTAGCAATTTGATAGTCACAAATGCAACTTTTTTATTTTTAATTATTCATACTTGTTTGCTCACAACATTATAGACACTGTTTCAGTATCATATTGACTTTTATGATTTAAGTATGAATGTAAATACGCGGTGCCTAGCGTTTGTTTTAATTTTTAATTTTCACCCTGACCAGGATTCGAACCATCGATTTTACAAATTAATGAAATTTTCGGCTTTTGGTTCTTTTTAATTAATTTTCTAAACATTTTTAGAAAGAAAAATTATTTACAAATGTATGCGGACGTTTTCCAAAGAAAACAAGAAAAATTAGACGCTAGCAGAATGAAATGCAGCATTTTCTGGACCGCCACATCCTTCATCAGCATTCTTTGCATCTATCTACCTTATGTTATGTACATCGTAAACATCATCTATTTAACCAACTAATCTTAATGTTAATTTGGTGAGACGAAGTTCACACACAACTTAAAGCTTTTTCTTTGTCATTCTCTTTGTAACTCGTCTTGTACATTTGTTGTTGCTTTTTTTGTACTAGCAATTTGATAGTCACAAATGCAACTTTTTTATTTTTAATTATTCATACTTGTTTGCTCACAACATTATAGACACTGTTTCAGTATCATATTGACTTTTATGAGTTAAGTATGAATGTAAATACGCGGTGCCTAGCGTTTGTTTTTTAATTTTTAATTTTCACCCTGACCAGGATTCGAACCATCGATTTTACAAATTAATGAAATTTTCGGCTTTTTATTCTTTTTAATTAATTTTCTAAACATTTTTAGAAAGAAAAATTATTTACAAATGTATGCGGACGTTTTCCAAAGAAAACAAGAAAAATTAGACGCTAGCAGAATGAAATGCGGCATTTTCTGGACCGCCACATCCTTCATCAGCATTCTTTGCATCTATCTACCTTATGTTATGTACATCGTAAACATCATCTATTTAACCAACTAATCTTAATGTTAATTTGGTGAGACGAAGTTCACACACAACTTAAAGCTTTTTCTTTGTCATTCTCTTTGTAACTCGTCTTGTACATTTGTTGTTGCTTTTTTTGTACTAGCAATTTGATAGTCACAAATGCAACTTTTTTATTTTTAATTATTCATACTTGTTTGCTCACAACATTATAGACACTGTTTCAGTATCATATTGACTTTTATGAGTTAAGTATGAATGTAAATACGCGGTGCCTAGCGTTTGTTTTTTAATTTTTAATTTTCACCCTGACCAGGATTCGAACCATCGATTTTACAAATTAATGAAATTTTTGGCTTTTTATTCTTTTTAATTAATTTTCTAAACATTTTTAGAAAGAAAAATTATTTACAAATGTATGCGGACGTTTTCCAAAGAAAACAAGAAAAATTAGACGCTAGCAGAATGAAATGCAGCATTTTCTGGACCGCCACATCCTTCATCAGCATTCTTTGCATCTATCTACCTTATGTTATGTACATCGTAAACATCATCTATTTAACCAACTAATCTTAATGTTAATTTGGTGAGACGAAGTTCACACACAACTTAAAGCTTTTTCTTTGTCATTCTCTTTGTAACTCGTCTTGTACATTTGTTGTTGCTTTTTTTTTGTACTAGCAATTTGATAGTCACAAATGCAACTTTTTTATTTTTAATTATTCATACTTTTTTGCTCACAACATTATAGACACTGTTTCAGTATCATATTGACTTTTATGAGTTAAGTATGAATGTAAATACGCGGTGCCTAGCGTTTGTTTTTTAATTTTTAATTTTCACCCTGACCAGGATTCGAACCATCGATTTTACAAATTAATGAAATTTTCGGCTTTTTATTCTTTTTAATTAATTTTCTAAACATTTTTAGAAAGAAAAATTATTTACAAATGTATGCGGACGTTTTCCAAAGAAAACAAGAAAAATTAGACGCTAGCAGAATGAAATGCAGCATTTTCTGGACCGCCACATCCTTCATCAGCATTCTTTGCATCTATCTACCTTATGTTATGTACATCGTAAACATCATCTATTTAACCAACTAATCTTAATGTTAATTTGGTGAGACGAAGTGGAACTTTTCTTCTTCTTTTCAAAATCGTCGGGGTTTTTTCACCATAATTTCATTTCAACAACATTACTTAAAGATGATTTCAGCATGGATACCCGCCAATTTTGTTTTTCATACAACTTACCCGCAACTTTGGTATTCTTACCACTATATTATAATACAGAAAAATAAGATTTTTCGATAGATTAGAGCGAAACTCGTTAATTGTTTTAAAAAATACTTTTAAATTGATAAAAAATACTCTTGTTTATTTAAATAATGTATAAGTTATTGCCGCCGTTTAAGTTTTTAAGTTTTATAAAGCAAAGCAATATTTGATACATATGAATTCTATTGCTTTGATGAATTTCATGGTTTTGATTTTGATAATATTGCCTTATAATGTTAAAATATAAAATGATTTTCATTATTTTCATATTCTTCACAATTTTACAAGTCGAATATAAATAGCAATATTTATAATTATATTCTTTCTTTATTGATTAAAACAATCTTCATTTTATATTATAGAGCTTATATTATTGAGACAATTTATAAAACACAGACTTTGATGATATTGTCTTATAAATAAAGTAAGACTTTTCGATAGATTGAAGATAGGGACATACGTGATCAAGACTAACGTCATCTCCTGCCTGTGAAGGCCTATATGACGGTGGTCTTACCACTGAGTGTAATACAAAGCGCCGACTAGTGCCCCCCATGGGACGTAGCCGATGGAGTTGCAACTTCAAGAACATGGCTTGCAGGCCATGAACTTCACCTTGCTTGAGGGTTGGAGACTATCCAACCCCGTCTCTTGAGAGTGCAACAGCACACTTCAGTCTATTCAACGCCTGACCCGCAGATATAGACAATTTAACCACAACCACCACGTGTACCCCGAAGGGACCTCACCAACAACCGGCTACAGAGATGGGCGGCTCTCTGTATGGGCTACCGTTTCCCGTGGTGCCAGTCTTTTTTCAAAGGAGACTGGTGGAAAACCTCCGACAGTACCCAACTGTCTATGCAGCTTCAGTGCCTGCAATCACTGGGGGACTGGTTCCCCCTATACCCCCGAGGACCCTCGTCTGCACCGTGGTTAGATCAGCACAGACTCTTGGTGCACCAGGGGGGGGGGTTGAAGATAGGGACAGAGCGAAACTCGTTAATTGTTTTAAAAATACTTTTATATTGATTAGAAGACTCTTGTTTATTTAAACAATGTATAAGTTATTGCCGCCGTCTAATTTTTTAAGTTTTATAAAACAAAGCAATATTTGATACATATGAATTCTATTGCTTTGATGAATTTCATTGTTTTGATTTTGATAAT
Organism: Gymnosoma rotundatum; assembly: GCA_916610165.2. NCBI lineage: Eukaryota > Metazoa > Arthropoda > Insecta > Diptera > Tachinidae > Gymnosoma > Gymnosoma rotundatum. The sequence continues at coordinate 1,975,033 of CAKAJB020000010.1, read as the reverse complement.
ATTGCCTTATAATGTTAAAATATAAAATGATTTTCATTATTTTCATATTCTTCACAATTTTGCAAATCGAATATAAATAGTAATATTTATAATTATATTCTTTCTGTATTGATTGAAACAATCTTCATTTTCTATTATAAAGCTTATATTATTTAGACAATTTATAAAACACAGACTTTGACGTTATTGCCTTATAAATAAAATAAGACTTTTCGATTTTATAAAGCAAAGCAATGTTTGATACATATGATTTTCATTGTTTTGATTTTGATAATTTTGCCCTATAATGTTAAAATATAAAATGATTTTCATTATTTTCATATTCTTCATAATTTTGCAAGTCGAATATAAATAGTAATCTTTCTGTATTGATTGAAATAATCTTCATTTTATATTATAGAGCTTATATTATTTAGACAATTTATAAAACACAGACTTTGATGATATTGCCTTATAAATAAAATAAGACTTTTCGATTTTATAAAGCAAAGCAATGTTGATACATATGATTTTCATTGTTTTGATTTTGATAATATTGCCCTATAATGTTAAAATATAAAATGATTTTCATTATTTTCATATTCTTCACAATTTTACAAGTCGAATATAAATAGTAATATTTATAATTATATTCTTTCTTTATTGATTAAAACAATCTTCATTTTATATTATAGAGCTTATATTATTTAGACAATTTATAAAACACAGACTTTGATGATATTGTCTTATAAATAAAGTAAGACTTTTCGATAGATTGAAGATAGGGACAGAGCGAAACTCGTTAATTGTTTTAAAAATACTTTTATATTGATTAGAAGACTCTTGTTTATTTAAATAATGTATAAGTTATTGCCGCCGTCTAAGTTTTTAAGTTTTATAAAGCAAAGCAATATTTGATACATATGAATTCTATTGCTTTGATGAATTTCATTGTTTTGATTTTGATAATATTGCCTTATAATGTTAAAATATAAAATGATTTTCATTATTTTCATATTCTTCACAATTTTGCAAATCGAATATAAATAGTAATATTTATAATTATATTCTTTCTGTATTGATTGAAACAATCTTCATTTTATATTATAGAGCTTATATTATTTAGACAATTTATAAAACACAGACTTTGACGATATTGCCTTATAAATAAAATAAGACTTTTCGATTTTATAAAGCAAAGCAATGTTTGATAAATATGATTTTCATTGTTTTGATTTTGATAATTTTGCCCTATAATGTTAAAATATAAAATGATTTTCATTTTTTTCATATTCTTCACAATTTTGCAAGTCGAATATAAATAGTAATCTCTTTGTATTGATTGAAATAATCTTCATTTTATATTATAGAGCATATATTATTTAGACAATTTATGAAACACAGACTTTGATGATATTGCCTTATAAATAAAATAAGACTTTTCGATTTTATAAAGCAAAGCAATGTTGATACATATGATTTTCATTGTTTTGATTTTGATAATTTTGCCTTATAATGTTAAAATATAAAATGATTTTCATTATTTTCATATTCTTCACAATTTTACAAGTCGAATATAAATAGTAATATTTATAATTATATTCTTTCCTTATTGATTAAAACAATCTTTATTTTATATTATAGAGCTTATATTATTTAGACAATTTATAAAACACAGACTTTGATGATATTGTCTTATAAATAAAGTAAGACTTTTCGATAGATGGAAGATAGGGACATACGTGATCAAGACTAACGTCATCTCCTGCCTGTGAAGGCCTATATGACGGTGGTCTTACCACTGAGTGTAATACAAAGCGTCGACTAGCGCCCCCATGGGACGTAGCCGATGGAGTTGCAACTTCAAGAACATGGCTTGCTGGCCATGAACTTCCCCTTGCTTGAGGGTTGGAGACTATCCAACCCCGTCTGTTGAGAGTGCAACAGCACACTTCAGTCTATTCCACGCCTGACCCGCAGATATAGACAATTTAACCACAACCACCACGTGTACCCCGAAGGGACCTCACCAATAACCGGCTACAGAGATGGGCGGCTCTCTGTATGGGCTACCGTTTCCCGTGGTGCCAGTCTTTTTTCAAAGGAGACTGGTGGAAAACCTCCGACAGTACCCAACTGTCTATCCAGCTTCAGTGCCTGCAATCACTGGGGGACTGGTTCCCCCTATACCCCCGAGGACCCTCGTCTGCACCGTGGTTAGATCAGCACAGACTCTTGGTGCCCCCGGGGGGGGGAGTTGAAGATAGGGACAGAGCGAAACTCGTTAATTGTTTTAAAAATACTTTTATATTGATTAGAAGACTCTTGTTTATTTAAACAATGTATAAGTTATTGCCGCCGTCTAATTTTTTAAGTTTTATAAAGCAAAGCAATATTTGATACATATGAATTCTATTGCTTTGATGAATTTCATTGTTTTGATTTTGATAATATTGCCTTATAATGTTAAAATATAAAATGATTTTCATTATTTTCATATTCTTCACAATTTTGCAAATCGAATATAAATAGTAATATTTATAATTATATTCTTTCTGTATTGATTGAAACAATCTTCATTTTCTATTATAAAGCTTATATTATTTAGACAATTTATAAAACACAGACTTTGACGTTATTGCCTTATAAATAAAATAAGACTTTTCGATTTTATAAAGCAAAGCAATGTTTGATACATATGATTTTCATTGTTTTGATTTTGATAATTTTGCCCTATAATGTTAAAATATAAAATGATTTTCATTATTTTCATAGTCTTCACAATTTTGCAAGTCGAATATAAATAGTAATCTTTCTGTATTGATTGAAATAATCTTCATTTTATATTATAGAGCTTATATTATTTAGACAATTTATAAAACACAGACTTTGATGATATTGCCTTATAAATAAAATAAGACTTTTCGATTTTATAAAGCAAAGCAATGTTGATACATATGATTTTCATTGTTTTGATTTTGATAATATTGCCCTATAATGTTAAAATATAAAATGATTTTCATTATTTTCATATTCTTCACAATTTTACAAGTCGAATATAAATAGTAATATTTATAATTATATTCTTTCTTTATTGATTAAAACAATCTTCATTTTATATTATAGAGCTTATATTATTTAGACAATTTATAAAACACAGACTTTGATGATATTGTCTTATAAATAAAGTAAGACTTTTCGATAGATTGAAGATAGGGACAGAGCGAAACTCGTTAATTGTTTTAAAAATACTTTTATATTGATTAGAAGACTCTTGTTTATTTAAATAATGTATAAGTTATTGCCGCCGTCTAAGTTTTTAAGTTTTATAAAGCAAAGCAATATTTGATACATATGAATTCTATTGCTTTGATGAATTTCATTGTTTTGATTTTGATAATATTGCCTTATAATGTTAAAATATAAAATGATTTTCATTATTTTCATATTCTTCACAATTTTGCAAATCGAATATAAATAGTAATATTTATAATTATATTCTTTCTGTATTGATTGAAACAATCTTCATTTTATATTATAAAGCTTATATTATTTAGACAATTTATAAAACACAGACTTTGACGATATTGCCTTATAAATAAAATAAGACTTTTCGATTTTATAAAGCAAAGCAATGTTTGATACATATGATTTTCATTGTTTTGATTTTGATAATTTTGCCCTATAATGTTAAAATATAAAATGATTTTCATTTTTTTCATATTCTTCACAATTTTGCAAGTCGAATATAAATAGTAATCTCTCTGTATTGATTGAAATAATCTTCATTTTATATTATAGAGCTTATATTATTTAGACAATTTATGAAACACAGACTTTGATGATATTGCCTTATAAATAAAATAAGACTTTTCGATTTTATAAAGCAAAGCAATGTTGATACATATGATTTTCATTGTTTTGATTTTGATAATTTTGCCTTATAATGTTAAAATATAAAATGATTTTCATTATTTTCATATTCTTCACAATTTTACAAGTCGAATATAAATAGTAATATTTATAATTATATTCTTTCTTTATTGATTAAAACAATCTTTATTTTATATTATAGAGCTTATATTATTTAGACAATTTATAAAACACAGACTTTGATGATATTGTCTTATAAATAAAGTAAGACTTTTCGATAGATGGAAGATAGGGACATACGTGATCAAGACTAACGTCATCTCCTGCCTGTGAAGGCCTATATGACGGCGGTCTTACCACTGAGTGTAATACAAAGCGTCGACTAGCGCCCCCATGGGACGTAGCCGATGGAGTTGCAACTTCAAGAACATGGCTTGCTGGCCATGAACTTCCCCTTGCTTGAGGGTTGGAGACTATCCAACCCCGTCTGTTGAGAGTGCAACAGCACACTTCAGTCTATTCCACGCCTGACCCGCAGATATAGACAATTTAACCACAACCACCACGTGTACCCCGAAGGGACCTCACCAATAACCGGCTACAGAGATGGGCGGCTCTCTGTATGGGCTACCGTTTCCCGTGGTGCCAGTCTTTTTTCAAAGGAGACTGGTGGAAAACCTCCGACAGTACCCAACTGTCTATGCAGCTTCAGTGCCTGCAATCACTGGGGGACTGGTTCCCCCTATACCCCCGAGGACCCTCGTCTGCACCGTGGTTAGATCAGCACAGACTCTTGGTGCCCCCGGGGGGGGGGGTTGAAGATAGGGACAGAGCGAAACTCGTTAATTGTTTTAAAAATACTTTTATATTGATTAGAAGACTCTTGTTTATTTAAACAATGTATAAGTTATTGCCGCCGTCTAATTTTTTAAGTTTTATAAAGCAAAGCAATATTTGATACATATGAATTCTATTGCTTTGATGAATTTCATTGTTTTGATTTTGATAATATTGCCTTATAATGTTAAAATATAAAATGATTTTCATTATTTTCATATTCTTCACAATTTTGCAAATCGAATATAAATAGTAATATTTATAATTATATTCTTTCTGTATTGATTGAAACAATCTTCATTTTCTATTATAAAGCTTATATTATTTAGACAATTTATAAAACACAGACTTTGACGTTATTGCCTTATAAATAAAATAAGACTTTTCGATTTTATAAAGCAAAGCAATGTTTGATACATATGATTTTCATTGTTTTGATTTTGATAATTTTGCCCTATAATGTTAAAATATAAAATGATTTTCATTATTTTCATATTCTTCACAATTTTGCAAGTCGAATATAAATAGTAATCTTTCTGTATTGATTGAAATAATCTTCATTTTATATTATAGAGCTTATATTATTTAGACAATTTATAAAACACAGACTTTGATGATATTGCCTTATAAATAAAATAAGACTTTTCGATTTTATAAAGCAAAGCAATGTTGATACATATGATTTTCATTGTTTTGATTTTGATAATATTGCCTTATAATGTTAAAATATAAAATGATTTTCATTATTTTCATATTCTTCACAATTTTACAAGTCGAATATAAATAGTAATATTTATAATTATATTCTTTCTTTATTGATTAAAACAATCTTCATTTTATATTATAGAGCTTATATTATTTAGACAATTTATAAAACACAGACTTTGATGATATTGTCTTATAAATAAAGTAAGACTTTTCGATAGATTGAAGATAGGGACAGAGCGAAACTCGTTAATTGTTTTAAAAATACTTTTATATTGATTAGAAGACTCTTGTTTATTTAAATAATGTATAAGTTATTGCCGCCGTCTAAGTTTTTAAGTTTTATAAAGCAAAGCAATATTTGATACATATGAATTCTATTGCTTTGATGAATTTCATTGTTTTGATTTTGATAATATTGCCTTATAATGTTAAAATATAAAATGATTTTCATTATTTTCATATTCTTCACAATTTTGCAAATCGAATATAAATAGTAATATTTATAATTATATTCTTTCTGTATTGATTGAAACAATCTTCATTTTATATTATAGAGCTTATATTATTTAGACAATTTATAAAACACAGACTTTGACGATATTGCCTTATAAATAAAATAAGACTTTTCGATTTTATAAAGCAAAGCAATGTTTGATACATATGATTTTCATTGTTTTGATTTTGATAATTTTGCCCTATAATGTTAAAATATAAAATGATTTTCATTTTTTTCATATTCTTCACAATTTTGCAAGTCGAATATAAATAGTAATCTCTTTGTATTGATTGAAATAATCTTCATTTTATATTATAGAGCTTATATTATTTAGACAATTTATGAAACACAGACTTTGATGATATTGCCTTATAAATAAAATAAGACTTTTCGATTTTATAAAGCAAAGCAATGTTGATACATATGATTTTCATTGTTTTGATTTTGATAATATTGCCTTATAATGTTAAAATATAAAATGATTTTCATTATTTTCATATTCTTCACAATTTTACAAGTCGAATATAAATAGTAATATTTATAATTATATTCTTTCTTTATTGATTAAAACAATCTTCATTTTATATTATAGAGCTTATATTATTTAGACAATTTATAAAACACAGACTTTGATGATATTGTCTTATAAATAAAGTAAGACTTTTCGATAGATTGAAGATAGGGACAGAGTGATCAAGATTTCACGTCAGTACCGCCATGATGGCATAAGCTGACGGTGGTCTTACCACTGAGCACAATACAAAGCGTCGACTAGCGCCCCCCATAGGGGTTAGCCGATGGGGTTGCAACTTCAAGAACATGGCTTGCAGGCCCATGAACTTCCCCTTGCTTGAGGGTTGGAGACTATCCAACCCCGTCTGTTGAGAGTGCAACAGCACACTTCAGTCTATTCCACGCCAGACCCGCAGATATAGACAATTTAACCACAGCCACCACGTGTACCCCGAAGGGACCTCACCAACAACCGGCTACAGAGATGGGCGGCTCTCTGTATGGGCCACCGGTTCCCGTGGCACCCGTTTTTTACTGTTATTAATTCAAATACAACTATCATCAAAGGGAAACTGGTGGAAAACCCCGACAGTAGTCAACTGTCTATCAGCTTTGGTGCCTGCAACACCGGGGGACTGGTTCCCCCTATACCCCCGAGGACCCTCGTCTGCACCGTGGTTAGATCAGTACAGACTCTTGGTGCCCCAGGGGGGGGGTGAAGATAGGGACAGAGCGAAACTCGTTAATTGTTTTAAAAATACTTTTATATTGATAAGAAGACTCTTGTTTATTTAAATAATGTATAAGTTATTGCCGCCGTCTAAGTTTTTAAGTTTTATAAAGCAAAGCAATATTTGATACATATGAATTCTGTTGCTTTGATGAATTTCATTGTTTTGATTTTGATAATATTGCCTTATAATGTTAAAATATAAAATGATTTTCATTATTTTCATATTCTTCACAATTTTGCAAATCGAATATAAATAGTAATATTTATAATTATATTCTTTCTGTATTGATTGAAACAATCTTCATTTTATATTATAGAGCTTATATTATTTAGACAATTTATAAAACACAGACTTTGATGATATTGTCTTATAAATAAAGTAAGACTTTTCGATAGATTGAAGATAGGGACAGAGCGAAACTCGTTAATTGTTTTAAAAATACTTTTATATTGATTAGAAGACTCTTGTTTATTTAAATAATGTATAAGTTATTGCCGCCGTCTAAGTTTTTAAGTTTTATAAAGCAAAGCAATATTTGATACATATGAATTCTATTGCTTTGATGAATTTCATTGTTTTGATTTTGATAATATTGCCTTATAATGTTAAAATATAAAATGATTTTCATTATTTTCATATTCTTCACAATTTTGCAAATCGAATATAAATAGTAATATTTATAATTATATTCTTTCTGTATTGATTGAAACAATCTTCATTTTATATTATAAAGCTTATATTATTTAGACAATTTATAAAACACAGACTTTGACGATATTGCCTTATAAATAAAATAAGACTTTTCGATTTTATAAAGCAAAGCAATCTCCTGCCTGTGAAGGCCTATATGACGGTGGTCTTACCACTGAGTGTAATACAAAGCGTCGACTAGCGCCCCCATGGGACGTAGCCGATGGAGTTGCAACTTCAAGAACATGGCTTGCTGGCCATGAACTTCCCCTTGCTTGAGGGTTGGAGACTATCCAACCCCGTCTGTTGAGAGTGCAACAGCACACTTCAGTCTATTCCACGCCTGACCCGCAGATATAGACAATTTAACCACAACCACCACGTGTACCCCGAAGGGACCTCACCAATAACCGGCTACAGAGATGGGCGGCTCTCTGTATGGGCTACCGTTTCCCGTGGTGCCAGTCTTTTTTCAAAGGAGACTGGTGGAAAACCTCCGACAGTACCCAACTGTCTATGCAGCTTCAGTGCCTGCAATCACTGGGGGACTGGTTCCCCCTATACCCCCGAGGACCCTCGTCTGCACCGTGGTTAGATCAGCACAGACTCTTGGTGCCCCCGGGGGGGGGGTTGAAGATAGGGACAGAGCGAAACTCGTTAATTGTTTTAAAAATACTTTTATATTGATTAGAAGACTCTTGTTTATTTAAACAATGTATAAGTTATTGCCGCCGTCTAATTTTTTAAGTTTTATAAAGCAAAGCAATATTTGATACATATGAATTCTATTGCTTTGATGAATTTCATTGTTTTGATTTTGATAATATTGCCTTATAATGTTAAAATATAAAATGATTTTCATTATTTTCATATTCTTCACAATTTTGCAAATCGAATATAAATAGTAATATTTATAATTATATTCTTTCTGTATTGATTGAAACAATCTTCATTTTATATTATAAAGCTTATATTATTTAGACAATTTATAAAACACAGACTTTGACGATATTGCCTTATAAATAAAATAAGACTTTTCGATTTTATAAAGCAAAGCAATGTTTGATACATATGATTTTCATTGTTTTGATTTTGATAATTTTGCCCTATAATGTTAAAATATAAAATGATTTTCATTTTTTTCATATTCTTCACAATTTTGCAAGTCGAATATAAATAGTAATCTCTCTGTATTGATTGAAATAATCTTCATTTTATATTATAGAGCTTATATTATTTAGACAATTTATGAAACACAGACTTTGATGATATTGCCTTATAAATAAAATAAGACTTTTCGATTTTATAAAGCAAAGCAATGTTGATACATATGATTTTCATTGTTTTGATTTTGATAATTTTGCCTTATAATGTTAAAATATAAAATGATTTTCATTATTTTCATATTCTTTACAATTTTACAAGTCGAATATAAATAGTAATATTTATAATTATATTCTTTCTTTATTGATTAAAACAATCTTCATTTTATATTATAGAGCTTATATTATTTAGACAATTTATAAAACACAGACTTTGATGATATTGTCTTATAAATAAAGTAAGACTTTTCGATAGATGGAAGATAGGGACATACGTGATCAAGACTAACGTCATCTCCTGCCTGTGAAGGCCTATATGACGGTGGTCTTACCACTGAGTGTAATACAAAGCGTCGACTAGCGCCCCCATGGGACGTAGCCGATGGAGTTGCAACTTCAAGAACATGGCTTGCTGGCCATGAACTTCCCCTTGCTTGAGGGTTGGAGACTATCCAACCCCGTCTGTTGAGAGTGCAACAGCACACTTCAGTCTATTCCACGCCTGACCCGCAGATATAGACAATTTAACCACAACCACCACGTGTACCCCGAAGGGACCTCACCAATAACCGGCTACAGAGATGGGCGGCTCTCTGTATGGGCTACCGGTTCCCGTGATGCCAGTCTTTTTTCAAAGGAGACTGGTGAAGAACCTCCGACAGTACCCAACTGTCTATCCAGCTTCAGTGCCTGCAATCACTGGGGGACTGGTTCCCCCTATACCCCCGAGGACCCTCGTCTGCACCGTGATTAGATCAGCACAGACTATTGGTGCCCCCGGGGGGGATGAAGATAGGGACAGAGCGAAACTCGTTAATTGTTTTAAAAATACTTTTATATTGATTAGAAGACTCTTGTTTATTTAAATAATGTATAAGTTATTGCCGCCGTCTAAGTTTTTAAGTTTTATAAAGCAATGCAATATTTGATACATATGAATTCTATTGCTTTGATGAATTTCATTGTTTTGATTTTGATAATATTGCCTTATAATGTTAAAATATAAAATGATTTTCATTATTTTCATATTCTTCACAATTTTGCAAATCGAATATAAATAGTAATATTTATAATTATATTCTTTCTGTATTGATTGAAAAAATCTTCATTTTATATTATAGAGCTTATATTATTTAGACAATATATAAAACACAGACTTTGACGATATTGCCTTATAAATAAAATAAGATTTTCGATTTTATAAAGCAAAGCAATGTTTGATACATATGATTTTCATTGTTTTGATTTTGATAATTTTGCCCTATAATGTTAAAATATAAAATGATTTTCATTATTTTCATATTCTTCACAATTTTGCAAGTCGAATATAAATAGTAATCTTTCTGTATTGATTGAAACAATCTTCATTTTATATTATAGAGCTTATATTATTTAGACAATTTATAAAACACAGACTTTGACTATATTGCCTTATAAATAAAATAAGACTTTTCGATTTTATAAAGCAAAGCAATGTTTGATACATATGATTTTCATTGTTTTGATTTTGATAATTTTGCCTTATAATGTTAAAATATAAAATGATTTTCATTATTTTCATATTCTTCACAATTTTGCAAGTGGAATATAAATAGTAATCTTTCTGTATTGATTGAAACAATCTTCATTTTATATTATAGAGCTTATATTATTTAGACAATTTATAAAACACAGACTTTGACTATATTGCCTTATAAATAAAATAAGACTTTTCGATTTTATAAAGCAAAGCAATGTTTGATACATATGATTTTCATTGTTTTGATTTTGATAATTTTGCCTTATAATGTTAAAATATAAAAAGATTTTCATTATTTTCATATTCTTCACAATTTTGCAAGTCGAATATAAATAGTAATCTTTCTGTATTGATTGAAACAATCTTCATTTTATATTATAGAGCTTATATTATTTAGACAATGTATAAAACACAGACTTTGACTATATTGCCTTATAAATAAAATAAGACTTTTCGATTTTATAAAGCAAAGCAATGTTTGATACATATGAATTTAATTTTTTGATGAATTTCATTGTTTTGATTTTGATGATATAGCATTAAAAAGTTAAAATGCAATATGAATTTCTTCACAATTTTACAAGTCGAATATAAGTTTTATAAAGCAAAGCAATATTTGATACATATGAATTCTATTGCTTTGATGAATTTCATTGTTTTCATTTTGATGATATTGTCTTATAAAGTTACAATATAATATGAATTTCATTATTTTGATGTTTTTCACAATTTTACAAGTCGAATATAAAAATTTATTATTATATTCTTTCTATTACGATTGAAACTATATTCTGTATATATCTTGGTGCTTATGATTATTTAGACAATTTATAGAGTTTTAAAAATATAAGATATACAAAGAATTATATATAGTTCAATTAAGCGATTAAATATATGAAATAAAATTTTTAATTCATTAAGTTTTTTGCTTCTTCTATAATTTAATTATTTTAAATTAAAAAAATGTTAAATGAAAAAAGGAAAAATATTTTATAATTAAAATATTTTTTTCTTCATTATACATTTAAAATAGTTTTTATATTAATTCATCATATTATAATTGTATATAAAAAAATATATACAATATATAACTGATCGAATCATCAAGCTAAGGATGAGCTTCAGTGGATCGCAGTATGGCAGCTGCTCTACCACTTACAACACCTTGCCCGCTACAAAAGTCGTTTACAATTGATTCTAGGCATTGTCATTGTATTAAATAATGTTTCTATAAGTAACTAGCGCGGCGTACAGGTGATAATATCCTCCTGCACTTGCTATGTTACAGATAACATTGGCATCACAAATTCATTGTCGTTTATCAAAGATAAACTTTAAATGGTTTAAGAGCCATACAATGCAATTGCCCCATTTTTATTATTGCAGTCCAGCTTGGATACGACCTTAGAGGCGTTCAGGCATAATCCAACGGACGTAGCGTCATACCACTGTTCTCTCGAACAAGTATTGTGCCATAGGTCCGTACCTGCGGTTCCTCTCGTACTACGCAGGAATGCTGTCGCAATAACATTTTTGTCATTAGTAGGGTAAAACTAACCTGTCTCACGACGGTCTAAACCCAGCTCACATTCCCTTGCATGGCTGAACAATCCAACGCTTGGTGAATTTTGCTTCACAATGATAGGAAGAGCCGACATCGAAGGATCAAAAAGCGGCGTCGCTATGAACGCTTGGCCGCCACAAGCCAGTTATCCCTGTGGTAACTTTTCTGACACCTCTTGTTAAAAACTCCTTAAACCAAAAGGATCGATAGGCCGAGCTTTTGCTGTTCCTGTGTGTACTGAACACCGAGATCAAGTCAGCATTTGCCCTTTTGCTCTATGTGTGGTTTCTGTCCGCACTGAGCTGGCCTTGGGACACCTCCGTTATTATTTGAGAGATGTACCGCCCCAGTCAAAC
>CAKAJB020000010.1:1929942-1957442 GCA_916610165.2 Gymnosoma rotundatum | reverse complement strand
TGTTGTGTCGATAGTTTCCTTGCCTTCTTTCTTCTTGTTTTTGTTGTTGTATTGTCTGAGTAGTTTGTCGATGGTTGTGTGGTTGTATCCGTTATTTTTAGCTATAGTGTAAATTGTATCGAGTTCTTTGTTGTATTTATCTGGAGCGAGTGGGACTATTTTAAGTCTGTGAATCATGTGTCTAAACGCTGCGAGTTTATGTTGAGTTGGATGGTTTGAGGAGCTGTGGATAGTTGTGTCTGTCATGGTTGGTTTTCTATAAATGTCAAAGTTTAATGTATCAATTCCTCGTATTATTGATATGTCAAGATAATGTAAAGTTCTGTTTTGCTCTTTTTCCATTGTGTATGTGATTTTATTGTGTATTATGTTTAAGTCTATAAGAATTTGTTCGGCGTTGTCTCTTTCTAGGATGCATATAATGTCATCTACGTATCTGTAGTAATGGGTTATTTTATGTTTTTCCATCAGTTTTTTGATGTGTAGTTGTTCTAAGTGTTGCATGAAAATCTCTGTGAAGATTGCGGATGTTGGGTTTCCCATGCCGAGTCCATCAGGTAGTTTATAGAAGTTATTGTTGAATCTAAAGTAGTTTTGTTTTAATATCGTCTTTGCAATATCCATTATTTCGTTGATATATTGATTGTCGTATATGTTGGAAAGTATGTTACCTAGGATAGTCAAAGTTTCGTGTGTGGGTATTGATGTATATAGATCCTTTATGTCGAAGGAAACGAGTCTCGTATTATCAGTGATTTTGATGTCCTTAATTTTGTTTATGAGGTCTTGTGTATTTCGTAACATGTATGTGTTCTGCAAATGTATTTTCTCTTTTAAGAATGTGGCAAGGTGTTTGGCCAAGTTATATGTAGGCGCAGGTTTGTAATTTACTACAGGTCTGATTGGAATATTTAAATTACAAACCTACGCCTACATATAACTTGGCCAAACACCTTGCCACATTCTTAAAAGAGAAAATAAATTTGCAGAACACATACATGTTACGAAATACACAAGACCTCATAAACAAAATTAAGGACATCAAAATCACTGATAATACGAGACTCGTTTCCTTCGACATAAAGGATCTATATACATCAATACCCACACACGAAACTTTGACTATCCTACGTAACATACTTTCCAACACATACGACAATCAATATATCAACGAAATAATGGATATTGCAAAGACGATATTAAAACAAAACTACTTTAGATTCAACAATAACTTCTATAAACTACCTGATGGACTCGGCATGGGAAACCCAACATCCGCAATCTTCACAGAGATTTTCATGCAACACTTAGAACAACTACACATCAAAAAACTGATGGAAAAACATAAAATAACCCATTACTACAGATACGTAGATGACATTATATGCATCCTAGAAAGAGACAACGCCGAACAAATTCTAATAGACTTAAACATAATACACAATAAAATCACATACACAATGGAAAAAGAGCAAAACAGAACTTTACATTATCTTGACATATCAATAATACGAGGAATTGATACATTAAACTTTGACATTTATAGAAAACCAACCATGACAGACACAACTATCCACAGCTCCTCAAACCATCCAACTCAACATAAACTCGCAGCGTTTAGACACATGATTCACAGACTTAAAATAGTCCCACTCGCTCCAGATAAATACAACAAAGAACTCGATACAATTTACACTATAGCTAAAAATAACGGATACAACCACACAACCATCGACAAACTACTCAGACAATACAACAACAAAAACAAGAAGAAAGAAGACAAGGAAACTATCGACACAACACGACGACACATCTTTACTTACACAGGACCAGAAATATATAGATTAACCAACCTTTTCCGAAAAGAAGGTTTACACACAACATTAAAAACAAGCAACACTCTACGTAACAATCTTAAGACATCAATAGAAACAACGGATAAATTTAGCACCAGCGGAGTATACAGACTTACTTGTACTTGCAACCATACATACATCGGACAAACTGGACGAACATTAAAAACAAGGTTTACAGAACACATACGATCATACAAAAGGAAAAGGGAAGACTCCAATTTCGCAAAACACCTTAACACACATGGACACGAACCAAAGGAAATAGATGAATGTATGACAGTATTACACCCAAGTAAAAAAGGACGAAGACTAGACATTCTTGAAAACATGGAAATTTACAAAACACGAACGTTTAACAGAGACATTATTAACGAACAGGTAAACACAACCTCTGACACGATTTTTACACCACTAAAATTACTAAAACACTCTTACAAACGAAAAACACCCACAGACGGTCACACTTACCTATCCAATAATAAAAGACCCAAATATTAACTATTTACCCCAATAAACAAGACAGATATCAGGCAATCTACCTGCATAATACTATTTAAACGGACAAAAATTACCTAAACCCACCACCTTTTATTCTTTACACTATCTATTTTTTACACTATCTCTTCAGTTTAAACAAAAACGCGGCTTGAAAATGATGTTATCACATCGAAAGCGCTCGCCGAACATCCAAAGTACACAGCCATTGACGACGGTTATTACCGAAAATTATAACAACAAAATTATTTTTATTTGAATAAGAATATAAAAAACTACCATCATCATCAATAAAATCTTTTTCGTCCTGCCTTGGATTGATCGAACCCAAATAATCAATCCACACATTAGAGCAACATTCAACAAATTTGGCTGCTGCTGCTGCTCCTCCCTCTTATGCGCTGCACCTACGCACATTGTTTATCCATAAAATGGATGTTGATTCTTTTGATTTCTTAAATGAGACAATTCTAGATTCATAAATGATTTTTTATGCTAGACTTTCCTCAACAAAATCAAAGAATTTATTTTGATTTTATTTAATGGGAGGCATTTTTAATATCTTTAGCTTTTAGTATTATGAATAAATTTTATCCAATAATACAACATGTGCTTTAAAAATTATAAAAAAAAAAATCTGTATATAAAATAATATACAGATTTTAAATATAACAATTAAAGCAACTTATTAGGCATAGTCTTACAACCCTCAACCATATGTAGTCCAAGCAGCACTTTAATTATAAATCAAAGTACCTTACAGCATGGACTGCGATATGCGTTCAAAATATCGATGTTCATGTGTCCTGCAGTTCACACGGTGACGCACAGTTTGCTGCGTTCTTCATCGATCCATGAGCCAAGTGATCCACCGCTTAGAGTGATATTTTTTGTTTTATTTAAAAAAAGCAATTCATAAATTTGTTTATTGAAAGAAATCAAAAATACACCAAACATTTAATTGGCATATATCAATTCCTTCAATAATGTATTTTTTTTTTAAACATAAAATTTTTGTTGCGCATGTCTTAGTTCTAAAAGAACAAGTTATTAACTTATATAAAAACAAAATCGTTTTATACAAGTACAACTATAATTTTATGTTTGTTATTAAATAAAATGTATGCAACATTTTATAAATATATGACAATACTATAGAGTATTATCAATATTATATATTTTTTTATTTCAGCCTACAGAAATTTCGTTACGACTTTTGTGACAAGCACATTGTATATATTATATATATACATTTTTCAATTCATAAATTTTTATGTGACAAGCACATACATTTATGATTTTTGAGACAAGCATTATAGTTTTATAATTTTTTGTTTTATTTAAAATAAGCAATTCATAAATTTCGCTTTACCCATATAAGATCGTTTTACATAAATTTTAAATGCACCAGCTATCCTGAGAGAAACTGGAGGGAACCATCTTTCAGATGGTTCCATTGGTCTTTCGCCCCTATATTCTTGTGACAAGCATATATATATATATATATATATATATCTTATTTGGCCAAAGAAAGCGAAGTATTAGAGGCCTTAGGGTCGAAACGACCTTAACAAATTTATGAATTTGAAAAATGTATATATATATATATATATATATATATATATATGTATGTATATATATATATATATATACATTTTTCAAATTCATAAATTTGTTAAGGTCGTTTCGACCCTAAGGCCTCTAATACTTCGCTTTCTTTGGCCAAATAAGATCATTTTACATAAATTTTAAATGTACCAGCTATCCTCAGAGAAACTGGAGGGAACCATCTATTAGATGGTTCCATTGGTCTTTCGCCCCTATATTCTTGTGACAAGCACATTGTATATATTATATATATATACATTTTTCAATTCATACATTTTTATGTGACAAGCACATTTATGATTTTTGAGACAAGCATATAATTTTATAATTTTTTATTATAATTTTATTATTATAATTTTTATAGTTTTTCATTTAACGGTAAGGAACACATAATGATCCTTCCGCAGGTTCACCTACGGAAACCTTGTTACGACTTTTACTTCCTCTAAATAATCAAGTTCGGTCAACTTTTGCGAAACATCCGTAACACACAAGGCGTTACAGTGATCACCTCCGAAGACCTCACTAAATAATTCAATCGGTAGTAGCGACGGGCGGTGTGCACAAAGGGCAGGGACTTAATCAATGCGAGTTAATGACTCACACTTACTAGGAATTCCAAGTTCATGTGAACAGTTTCAGTTCACAATCCCAAGCATGAAAGTGGTTCAGCGGTTTACCCGGACCTCTCGGCCTAGGAAATACACGTTGATACTTTGTACTATTTATAATTAAATTTCTCTTTTGTAAATGAATAGTTAAATATTCACTTCCAAAGTTGAAAATTTAATGAAGATGAAATTTCGGGTTTCTGCACATGATGCCATGGCTGAAATTTCGCTTAACTATGACAAGAAGAATTCATCAACGCGACGGAATCACTTTGCTGGCCAGTTGCCAGATACCACTGACCCATTATGACATCTTTGCTTCTCGATTTCATCTTGGTCCTGTCCCTACATCCCTTCGCTTTTAATCGCTGGTTGACCCCCTTTGAGATATTGCCTGCTACACCGGCAGCTTTTAATTCTCAGCGCAGCTTTAGCTCAGTGGGCTTAGGTGTGCGTACGTTGCAAGCTCACGCAGGAAGTTTGGGACGCGGACTAGCCGTGCCAGTGCTATTAATATGTGAACGGCTATTAATATGTGAACTTATGTTTATAATAATTTCATGGCACTTATAGTATTCTAAATTAATATTGGTTCCCGGTAAGGTAAGTGAACAACTTTCAGTTTATAGGGGGCTAGTAATCTAACTTTTCAGGTAAAGATCAAACTGTCTTGCAGGTAAGTATTTACTCATTTCTTTATTTCTTTTATTTCTTTTATTTCTTTTCTTTTTGTTTTTTTCTTTTTTGTTTCTTTTTTTTCTTTCTTTTTTTTTAGACTCGGCAGGTAATTACATATATTCAAACAATGACCTTTAAAACTTTTGGGTTTGACAACGAATGTTCAATTTTAGTCCAAGATTTACTTCCGAATAATTTTGAATTTCGATGGTGCACGTACGTTCCGCGGTTTTTGAATTTTAGAATCTATACTGATGTTCATGAACTTTTACTGTGTGTTTTAAATTTGGGAGCTTAATTGCTCACACATGAAGTTACTAAAATTTCAAATTTTGAGTTTTAGAATCGAAATTCAAGTCTTAGAAATTACCATCGAATTAACTGAATCTTTAATTTCCCAGATCCAGAGTTGAACGTAATGAAATGTGCGCTCTAAAAACCAAATATAATGAATTTTATCGAAACTCGTAGGCTATCAGTGAACATGAATAAAAAAAAATCTTAAATCTCAAACTCGAATATTAATTGAATGAACTTCAAATTTTCAAATCCCAACTTAAACTCAATGCAATTTAAGTAGATTCTTAATTCCTGAATTTTACCCGTACCAAAACCGAATTTACTTTAATTTTGAAATATGAGCAAAACCCCAAAACTAGACCTGAATGTTTTTTCTTGAGGTTGCGATATGTTGTACGAGCACGACCTTTTTTCTCAACTACTTCTTTCGTTTTTTTTTTGTTTAAAGATTTTACCGGGCTACAATTTTTCAAAAATATACTTCACAGGCACTAACTACTATACTTATCTTTTCTACTTGAATACTTTTGGATGGCAGCTATTGTCCATAGTTCCGTGACTGCTTTTCCGCCTTTGATTTCCGATAGTTTGTTGATCTTGGAGACTGGCCTCGCTGGAATAGTTGTCACAGTTGGTCTGACTTAAAGGACGTGGTTGTTGCTGTTGATGGTGCTTGTTGCTATTACTTCTATTGCTTGTGTTTGTTGTTGCTGCTACTGGTGCTAGTGGCGATTTCTTGTCTTGCTGGTGTTTGTTGTTGTTGCTATTGGTGCCGCTGGTTGTTGTTGTTGTTTATAGGTGTTTTTTTTCGTTGATTCAAAATGGCGCTTTCTAATCTTTTGCGGTTTTTTTTTGCAGGTGTTTTTTTTCACGTTGATTCAAAATGGCGCTTTCTAATCTTTTGTAGTTTTTTTTTTTATTTGCAGGTGTTTTTTTTCACGTTGATTCAAAATGGCGCTTTCTAATCTTTTGCGGTTGTTTCCAGGGTTACGAGATGGTGGTTGTTACTGAACGTCACTATTTATTTTTGTTGCTATTTTTGCTACGGATTTACTTCAAATGATGTGGATACAATTAATGTGTTGATATTTGTGTGTTGTCACCATTAAACCATTGGCGAATGAACCAGAATGTTATAACCTATCTATTCTGGATTGCGACCGTGGTTGTTCATCGTGACTTGTTTGTTGTTGCTGGGAACCAGAAGTGTGTAGTGTGACGAGCGATGGAAAATGGCGAGTGGCTGCGACTGGAACTGTCTAACTGATCTTTGTATGGCAAGTAAAGCGGTTGCTTTATTTCTACTGGTTTTTCTTTCTATTTATTTTCTGTTCCGCCCTTGAATTCAGCCTTATCTTCTGCACTCAACGACGATATTAATGATGGATCGGATTACTTTTCTTTCACGTTTGTAGAGTTTTTCTATTTTTATCCTTCATTCGTTTAGTTGTCTGAATTGGCTTCCAACTTTCTTGTTATTAATAAGTTAATATTTTCGTGTTCCAGGCGCACTTGCCTCATCGTTACTTCCGCCATTCCGTTCAGTCACACTTTTTACAAGTTTTAACAAACCGGTCTTTATCTCTGTGATCCCGCACTATTGTATTGGTTTTTTCTTTTTTTTTCATATATTCAATCGGCTGGTTTTTTTTTGACAATCACTCACTTCCCTGGTTGCCTGCTGATGTTCGAAAGAAAAAAAGCCGGAAACAGTCGGCTACTTAATTATCATGGCCATCTTGTACTTGTCATTTTGTATCAACTGCTAATAACTTCATACACCATCGTTGCATTTTACTCCCATTTACATATCCCTGCCGCTGCCTTGCCAGATCGTACGCGATTATATGTGCTCAAAGATTGAACTAGTACACACCACCTGACTTAGTCTGGGAAATTTTTTCATATTAGCAAATCATATTTGCTTTGGCGTGCTTTTGCTATCTTTTTCGAAGGTCCAAAAATTCTCTGTTTTGCTAATTTATATTCTTGAAGACGTAACTGAAATGGCTTGCCTTGATGGCTAGTACTAGCTGTCGACGTAGTGGTTTGACCGAAGTCCTTTCTCATAATGGTTTTAGGTGATGGCATTTGCTGTTCTTCGTTTGGCTTTCTTTTTCTTTGGCTGTCAACAGGTGACCTTCTTTTTATTGTGTTTAGGGATTCAGGTACGTCGAACGAGCCTCCATCCCTATTCGAGACGCATTCGGATTTCGGTTTCCCTGGCATTTCGGGCATCTTGGTGTTACTGTATCTGCTAGCCCGCACTTGTAGCAAAATAGCTTTCGTTTTTCCTCTAGACAGTCATAAAATGTGTGCCCCTCTACTCGGCAATTCCAGCACGTCAGCTTCTTAGTGGCTGCCAATGCATCTAATTCTTCCGTATCCTGTGGTTCCATTTGATTATGTTCAAGCGCATAAATATTCCTAGGTTGTGGACGTACGCCGCTCTGTCTCTGGCTATTCAGCATGTTCTCAGCTCGTCGACACTCCCTTACAAACTGGGCCAAACTAGTCACCGGTACTGAAAACAACAGATGGGCCATTGGCACTCTGAGATTCCCTCGCATGATACTTGCCAAGTCTCTCTCACCGATCGGGCTCCGTAACTGGTTTCTTAATTTTATTATTGCATTGTAAAAGTCATCAAATGATTCCATGGGTTGCTGCCGTCTGTCCAAAATTTTACGTTGAATTTCGAAATCGCTATCGTAGCGATGAAATTGGCTTATCAAAGCAGCTTTCAAGTCTCGCCATCTAGTGATGTTGTTAAATCTGCGATAATCCCAAAACCAGTCTTTAGCCGGACCATTAAGAAGATGATGGAAGGACCGAAGTATCTCATTCCATCCGCATCCGTAATCGGCTTGCAACGTTTCTACCCGGAACACAAAGTCCTCGATGCTCGTCGTTTTGTTGGTGCCGTCGAAGGATATACCCCACTTATCTATTCTTAGGCCGTGTTGATATATTGATTGGTTTCGACTATCCGAAAATTGATCACCCTGCCGAAAACCTGGGCGAAACGCAAATCCTGATGGTCCATAGCCAAACGGTAAATCTCCCTTATCCCCTGCCGTGTTGTAAATTCGCTCCTGAAAATGATTGCCTGCTGAGCGGCTTGGGTTGTTTCCGCCATTCATGTATTGACCCGTGGCCTCCGGCCATCTTTGAATCTGTAGCCGCTGATTGTCACTCCCCATCGATGGTGGTGGCTGTGATAAATCTGGGAGCACCTGTCTGCTTGACCCCGGAACATTATTGATGTCAGACGGTCTTGGCTGAACGTTGTTGTTCTGCTGGATTAGCCTTGGTATTAAGCTTAACAGCCTCTCCTCAAAGTTCTTAAGATCGTCGTGTGTCACCGTCCTACCTGGATCGCGTTGCTCTTGCTGTTCCTCGCGAGCTGCATGTCTCAATGACACATTTGCCTGTTTAAATGCGTCTGGTATTCCCTGTGCGCTAGTGCTGCTATGCGGCGGTGTCACAATCGTGCTATTACCCGAAAAACTTTCGCCACTAATCTCGGAATCATCATTTGCTTGCGTTCTAATCATGGTAGCGTTAGGGCTGGGATTCTTAGGCATTGCTCCTGTGCTTCCTGAAGTCGTTGCTGTCGTAGCTGTAGTTGTGGTGGTTGTAGACGTAGTCGTGGTTGTTGCCGCTGTGGTTGCCGCTTCACCGGATCGGCTTGCTGATCGCGTTATCATCATTTTTGCTCCGCTTTGCTCCTACCTTCTACAAATCGCGCTGTCTTTTTTTTTTTTGTGCTGATTTAATAATTATCCTGGAATGCCTATGAGTAATCTATTCCGCTAAACTTACCAAAAAACTCGAAGAATCGAAAAAACAAAACGATACCAATTCCGCGATTGCTACGCGTTAAATATTATAAAAAAAATGAAATGTCTGGTGCCAGATCTATAGGAAAAAGAATTCAAACAATGTTGGCCTACGTTGCCTCCCTAGAATCGACGTTTTACCTTACCTGTTTTAGTAATAATGTGTAAAAATGTAAAAAAAAAAATAGTAATAAAAGGATAAATTGATAAAGTTATTCAAAATGTGCTCAAATCAAAAACGAAAAGTTCTACCAATTGTACTTGACTATCCGAACCCGGAAAAGAGTCAAGGTAAAAAAAAATTTGTGCTAATGTACGATAAAAATAATAATACAATCTTTAATTCAAGACCGTAAACTCATAAAACGACAAAATTGTCTGTACAAAAAAAAATAAAAGAAAATATCAAAAAAAAAAATCTCGATGCTATTTATTTCATAGAGTTAAGGTGGTATTGAGTGATAGTGTGTGTGTTTAAAAATTCCTATTGCTTCTTGAGGCCAAGCTAGATAATTCGTGCGAAAAACTTAAACTGAACTAAAAAGTGGATTCGTTCACCTGAGAAAGGATCAAAACGACTGTCGCTAACAAGTTCTTCCAAACAAAACTTCTGGACTTACAGACTTTTAAACCCCCAGTGCCTACCTATTTGTGGCAATTATTGTTTACAATCTGTATACTAATAAGACTCACAAAATAGACCGGTCATCTGATCTCGACACGAACTCATAAGTGGCAGACGGGCAATTCTCCGAATTACTTCCGTGACTCACTTACTCGCCGTTATCTCGCCAGGTGTTGTCTTTCACTTCCCCCTCCTCCCTCTAGACAATGATAGTTAACCCCCGAACTAATCCGCTTTACCTTTATAAACAATTCAAAACATTTAGGACAACCTGAGTACCCTTTCGATCGTCGTCGTGCCTACTCGATCGACATTCGTGCCCCACGTTGGGCGCCATTCTTTATTGTACTATTTATAATTAAATTTCTCTTTTGTAAATGAATAGTAAAATATTCACTTCCAAAGTTGAAAATTTAATGAAGATGAAATTTCGGGTTTCTGCACATGATGCCATGGCTGAAATTTCGCTTAACTATGACAAGAAGAATTCATCAACGCGACGGAATCACTTTGCTGGCCAGTTGCGAGATACCACTGACCCATTATGACATCTTTGCTTCTCGATTTCATCTTGGTCCTGTCCCTACATCCCTTCGATTTTAATCGCTGGTTGACCCCCTTTGAGATATTGCCTGCTACACCGGCAGCTTTTAATTCTCAGCGCAGCTTTAGCTCAGTGGGCTTAGGTGTGCGTACGTTGCAAGCTCACGCAGGAAGTTCGGGACGCGGACTAGCCGTGCCAGTGCTTCTAAAACACAAAAAAATATAAAGAGAAGGGACCCGATATGTACTGCAGATTGTCCTGTTCTTTTGGTTGGTAAGATTAGGTGCTGTTCTCCTACCTTGGCTTTCCTCTCCCACATTGCATCCACATGCCAATGTTTTAACCCTATTGTCCTCATTTGCCTGATTACTGGGACATCCCAAAAAAAAACTTCACACACACTCATCCATACTCACCCTCAGCACCTTATCAAATCTATCTCACCATTTCAAAAACATTAAGTTCATTTTGATTCAGGTATAAAAAAAATTATACATATGTATTATTAAACAAGTTAACAAATCTTACATCAATAATATATTTTTTTTTGTTAGTTTACAAAGTTTTACACTTTTTGGGATTTTTCCTACTCTACACCCTGAGTTCGAACTTTTTACAATAACTTTCTAAACCTGCTTAAAATTCATTTAACGAAATTACAAATGTTGTTTTTTTTTCTTTCTTTGTTTTATATATATTTGGTATTTATATTTATTTATATATATTTGGTATATTTGTCCCCTTCTTTAAGGTCGGCTTACCTGGGGTGTGTTTTGGTTAATCGCTTTGTGCATTTCATTTCTTCTTTATTGTCGCCAATTTCCAAAAGTTATTTCCCCAAATAAACTAAACTTAACAGTGGGATAAACCATTGCTATAAGATTTGTTATTTTTTTTTTCACTTACAGGCTATAGTATATATTTTCTTATGCCCTTTTAATTAAGGATGTATATTTTTTTTTTTATAACAAGTTATAATTTAACTAATAATTTCCTTAAATGCTTAGGCATTTATCTTAACATAAAAGAAACGCGGCTATTAATATGTGAACTTATGTTTATAATTTCATGGCACTTATAGTATTCTAAATTAATATTAGTTCCCGGTAAGGTAAGTGAACAACTTTCAGTTTATAGGGGGCTAGTAATCTAACTTTTCAGGTAAAGATCAAACTGTCTTGGAGGTAAGTATTTACTCATTTCGTTATTTCTTTTATTTCTTTTCTTTTTGTTTCTTTCTTTTTTTGTTTCTTTTTTTTTTTGTTTCTTTTTTTTTAGACTCGGCAGGTAATTACATATATTCAAACAATGACCTTTAAAACTTTTGGGTTTGACAACGAATGTTCAATTTTAGTCCAAGATTTACTTCCGAATAATTTTGAATTTCGATGGTGCACGTACGTTCCGCGGTTTTTGAATTTTAGAATCTATACTGATGTTCATGAACTTTTACTGTGTTTTAAATTTGGGAGCTTAATTGCTCACACATGAAGTTACTAAAATTTCAAATTTTGAGTTTTAGAATCTAAAACTGAACTTAACGAAATTCAAGTCTTAGAAATTACCATCGAATTAACTGAATCTTTAATTTCCCAGATCCAGAGTTGAACGTAATGAAATGTGCGCTCTAAAAACCAAATATAATGAATTTTATCGAAACTCACAGGCTATCAGTGAACATGAATAAAAAAAATCTTAAATCTCAAAATCGAACATTAATTGAATGAACTTCAAATTTTCAAATCCCAACTTAAACTCAATGCAATTTAAGTGGATTCTTAATTCCTGATTTTTACCCGTACCAAAACCGAATTTACTTTAATTTTGAAATATGAGCAAAACCCCAAAACTAGACCTGAATGTTTTTTCTTGAGGTTGCGATATGTTGTACGAGCACGACTTTTTTCTCAACTACTTCTTTCGTTTTTTTTTTTTTGTTTAAAGATTTTACCGGGCTACAATTTTTCAAAAATATACTTCACAGGCACTAACTACTATACTTATCTTTTCTACTTGAATACTTTTGGATGGCAGGACGTGGTTGTTGCTCTTGATGGTGCTTGTTGCTATTACTTCTATTGCTTGTGTTTGTTGTTGCTGCTACTGGTGCTAGTGGCGATTTCTTGTCTTGCTGGTGTTTGTTGTTGTTGCTATTGGTGCCGCTGGTTGTTGTTGTTGTTTATAGGTGTTTTTTTTTTCGTTGATTCAAAATGGCGCTTTCTAATCTTTTGCGGTTTTTTTTTGCAGGTGTTTTTTTTCACGTTGATTCAAAATGGCGCTTTCTAATCTTTTGTTGTTTTTTTTTTTATTTGCACGGGTTTTTTTTAACGTTGATTCAAAATGGCGCTTTCTAATCTTTTGCGGTTGTTTCCAGGGTTGCGAGATGGTGGTTGTTACTGAACGTCACTATTTATTTTTGTTGCTATTTTTGCTACGGATTTACTTCAAATGATGTGGATACAATTAATGTGTTGATATTTGTGTGTTGTCACCATTAAACCATTGGCGAATGAACCAGAATGTTATAACCTATCTATTCTGGATTGCGACCGTGGTTGTTCATCGTGACTTGTTTGTTGTTGCTGGGAACCAGAAGTGTGTAGTGTGACGAGCGATGGAAAATGGCGAGTGGCTGCGACTGGAACTGTCTAACTGATCTTTGTATGGCAAGTAAAGCGGTTGCTTTATTTCTACTGGTTTTTCTTTCTATTTATTTTCTGTTCCGCCCTTGAATTCAGCCTTATCTTCTGCACTCAACGACGATATTAAAGATGGATCGGATTACTTTTCTTTCACGTTTGTAGAGTTTTTCTATTTTTATCCTTCATTCGTTTAGTTGTCTGAATTGGCTTCCAACTTTCTTGTTATTAATAAGTTAATATTTTCGTGTTCCAGGCGCACTTGCCTCATCGTTACTTCCGCCATTCCGTTCAGTCACACTTTTTACTCACTTTTTCAAGTTTTAACAAACCGGTCTTTATCTCTGTGATCCCGCACTATTGTATTGGTTTTTTCTTTTTTTTTCATATATTCAATCGGCTGGTTTTTTTTTAACAATCACTCAAACTCACTTCCCTGGTTGCCTGCTGATGTTCGAAAGAAAAAAAGCCGGAAACAGTCGGCTACTTAATTATCATGGCCATCTTGTAGTTGTCATTTTGTATCAACTGCTAATAACTTCATACACCACCGTTGCATTTTACTCCCATTTACATATCCCTGCCGCTGCCTTGCCAGATCGTACGCGATTATATATGCTCAAAGATTGAACTGGTACACACCCCCTGACTTAGTCTGGGAAAATTTTATCATATTAGCAAATATTCATTGGACAACTTCCGTGGTGACCTTCACGCCTTTATGTCCTTAGCGTGGTACATTCCTAGAGGCTTACCCTGCAGCGTCTCCAGCTCATACAAGTTGTTTCCAACGATCTTGGCAATACGGCACTTCATAAATCTTTTACATAATTTCGCTGATACTTGTTTAGAAAAGTCCGATAGCTGAAAATTGCGGCGAAAAACCTCTTGACCTATTTTGAATTTAGTTTCCCGACAACGGTGGTTATAGCGCCTGGCGTTCGTTATATAGTTTTGGTGCAGAGTTTTCCCAACTTTGTCTCGAACGAGTTCTAAAAATTCGTGACGGCTCTCTATTGGGTTTTCTGAATCGTCTAGCAGGTCCAGTTGACGTGCTAGTTTGTACGCGGATGCATGGGTAATCATGTTTGTTCCAAACAATACGAAGTACGGTGTTACTCCGGTTGCTACATGAACCGCGGACCTTAAAGCGTACTCTATTTCTGCTAAGTGAATATCCCACTCGTTATGGTTATCCGCTAGGTACGTCCGAATAGCCGCCAAAACCGACTGATTAACTCTCTCCGATGCGTTGGCCTGGGGTGCATAATAGGCGGTTCGCATATGCCTAATACCAAAACTGCTTATCATTTCCGCGAAGTCCTTGCTGATGAACTGCTGTCCATTGTCAGATACAATTGTCTCCGGGCAACCAAATTTATAAAACATTTCTTGTATGAG
This sequence comes from Gymnosoma rotundatum, assembly GCA_916610165.2. NCBI lineage: Eukaryota > Metazoa > Arthropoda > Insecta > Diptera > Tachinidae > Gymnosoma > Gymnosoma rotundatum. The sequence continues at coordinate 1,942,843 of CAKAJB020000010.1, read as the reverse complement.
GAAATTAATCACGTTTCTGGAATTAGCCTTGGACATTGCTTTGAGTAGCACGAATTTTGAGAAATAATCTAAAACAATAAAAATGAAACAATTGCCTCTCTTTGATCGAACGTATGGGCCTAGAAAATCTGTATAGATCCTTTGGAATGGTCTACACGCATCGGGCTCTTTTCCCATAGGTGGTCGTAAGATTTTATTGGCTGATTTACTCTCCTTGCATGCATCGCATTTACTGATGAAGTCATTGATTTGCGCATTCATATGCGGCCAATAATACCATTCTCGTATTTTTCTTATCGTTTTTCCTACTCCGCCGTGTGAAGAAGTGGTCGAATTATGCGCCTTTGCAATTATTTCCTCCGTAAGACCCGCTGGTACCCACAGCTTCCATGCCTGCTCCTCTTTAGAGATGTTACCGGAATAGAAGTGTGTTCTCTTGTATACTCTCCCGTCTACAACTTTAAGGTCTGGTAGGTTCGCATTATTTTCTTTGATTGCTTCTTGTAGTCTCTGATAATCTTCCTCTTGAAACTGTGGTGCGCCTAAATCTACCCTTGGCCCTACTTCCATTTCGTCTACCGCATATCTGGACAGGGTATCCGGAACTATATTCTGTGCTCCTTTTCTGTGTTTAATAATGAATGAGTACGTTTGCAGTTGCAGACTCCACCTCGCTAGTCTCCCACTTAGGTCGCGATGCGACATCAACCATTTTAGGCTAGAGTGATCGGTAATAATTACGAATTCCATTAGTTCGATGTACGGGCGAAAACGCTTAACCGCGGACACTACGGCCAAGCATTCTCTCTCCGTTACGGAATAGTTCCGTTGCGCCGTTGAAAATTTCTGGGAGAAATAGGCTATGGGATGTTCACCTTCCTCGTCTTCCTGGAACAATACCGCCCCCATTCCTACATCAGATGCATCACACTGCACGTAAAATATTCGGTTGAAATCCGGATGTGTCAGTACCGGGCTGGCTGTTAGTTTTTCCTTCAGCTTATCAAAGGCTGCTTTGGCTGCGTCGGTAAAGTTAAACTGTTTCGATTTCTTAAACGTTTCCGTGATGGGTGCTGTGATTGTCGAGTAGTCCATAATGAATCGCCGGTACCATCCGGTAGTGCCAATAAAACTGCGCACCTGCTTGGCTGTTGTCGGATACTTCAGATTCAATATGGCCTGTACTTTTTCTGGATCTGGTCTCAATTTCCCCTCTCCAACAATGTATCCCAGATATTTTAGTTCCTTGCAGCAAAACATGGATTTGCTTACGTTTATAGTTAGATTGGCCCTCTCCAAACACTGCGCTACCTCAGCTAAAACTACCAAATGTTCCTCGAAGTCTGGCGACAATACTAACAGATCGTCCAGGTAGACAAACACCCTCTCCCTCAAACGCGCTGGAATAACCTTGTCCATTAGACGACAAAGTCTTTGGGCTGCATTACACAGACCAAAAGGTATCACTGTGAAATGGTACAAGGGCCTTCCAGGTACCGTAAAGGCTGTCTTCTCCCTGCTCGATTCTGCCAGCGGTATCTGCCAAAACGCATCCTTTAAGTCTATACTCGAAATGTAATGGGTGTCACCCAAACGGCTTAACAGTCCCTCTATATGGGGAAGTGGATAAGCGTCCTTCACCGTCAGTTCATTGAGCCGGCGCGCATCCAAACCAATTCGCACTTTTTCCCCTTTCTGCACGAACGTCACTCGATTGTTCCACGGGCTTTCGCTCGGCTCAATGACTCCTAGGGACAACATCCTATCCAGCTCCCATTACATGAGTTTCTGCACCGCCGGCGAAACCGGATAGTGTTTCTCCTTCACAGGTACCGAAGTGCCAGTCTCTATGTGATGTGTTTCTAGAGAAGTCTTTCCTAGGCCTTTGTGAGTAAAGCACGGGAATGTTTCTGCAGTATCATCTAACCGTTGTTGTTGTCGTGAACTTAACGTGTGCATTAGCGGAAATGACGTTTCAGTAGGTCCATCGGTCTTTACACCTTGCGTTGCTAAAGCGTTTATCTCGAATCTTAACAAATTGAACGCTTTCATAAAGTCGACCCCCAAAAATAATGGCAATTTTAGCGAAGGTACCAGAAAAAAATCGATTGGCTTGGTGACTTTGTTGAATGTGATATCAGCTCTCACACGTCCTATTATATGGTTTAGTTGGCCATCGGCTGTTCTTATTTCTCCACTATACGGATGGATCACCATTTTAGCCTTTTCAACGAAGTCCAGGCAGTGTTGACCGATACACGTCACCGTCGCCCCACTGTCCAGAAGTCCCTGAATTGGCATTTCCTTGATTTCAATCGTGGCGTAAATCCTCGTATCTGGCCCTTCATAAATGTTTGCTTCTGAGATTTCCCACCTAGTTTGCTTTCTTACCTCATACCTTTGGCGTGCTTTTGCTATCTTTTTCGAAGGTCCAAAAATTCTCTGTTTTGCTAATTTATATTCTTGAAGACATAACTGAAATGGCTTGCCTTGATGGCTAGTACTAGCTGTCGACGTAGTGGTTTGACCGAAGTCCTTTCTCATGATGGTTTTAGGTGATGGCATTTGCTGTTCTTCGTTTGGCTTTCTTTTTCTTTGGCTGTCAACAGGTGACCTTCTTTTTACTGTGTTTAGGGATTCAGGTACGTCGAACGAGCTTCCATCCCTATTCGAGACGCATTCGGATTTCGGTTTCCCTGGCATTTCGGGCATCTTGGTGTTACTGTATCTTCTAGCCCGCACTTGTAGCAAAGTAGTTTTCGTTTTTCCTCTAGACAGTCATAAAATGTGTGCCCCTCTACTCGGCAATTCCAGCACGTCAGCTTCTTAGTGGCTGCCAATGCATCTAATTCTTCCGTATCCTGTGGTTCCATTTGATTATGTTCAAGCGCATAAATTTTCCTAGGTTGTGGACGTACGCCGCTCTGTCTCTGGCTATTCAGCATGTTCTCAGCTCGTCGACACTCCCTTACAAACTGGGCCAAACTAGTCACCGGTACTGAAAACAACAGATGGGCCATTGGCGCTCTGAGATTTCCTCGCATGATACTTGCCAAGTCTCTCTCACCGATTGCGCTCCGTAACTGGTTTCTTAATTTTATTATTGCATTGTAAAAGTCATCAAATGATTCCATGGGTTGCTGCCGTCTGTCCAAAATTTTACGTTGAATTTCGAAATCGCTATCGTAGCGATGAAATTGGTTTATCAAAGCAGCTTTCAAGTCTCGCCATCTAGTGATGTTGTTAAATCTGCGATAATCCCAAAACCAGTCTTTAGCCGGACCATTAAGAAGATGATGGAAGGACCGAAGTATCTCATTCCATCCGCATCCGTAATCGGCTTGCAACGTTTCTACTCGGAACACAAAGTCCTCGATGCTCGTCGTTTTGTTGGTGCCGTCGAAGGATATACCCCACTTATCTATTCTTAGGCCGTATTGATATATTGATTGGTTTCGACTATCCGAAAATTGATCACCCTGCCGAAAACCTCGGCGAAACGCAAATCCTGATGGTCCATAGCCAAACGGTAAGCCTCCATTATCCCCTGCCGTGTTGTAAATTCGCTCCTGAAAATGATTGCCTGCTGAGCGGGTTGGGTTGTTTCCGCCGTTCATGTATTGACCCGTGGCCTCCGGCCATCTTTGAATCTGTAGCCGCTGATTGTCACTCCCCATCGATGGTGGTGGCTGTGATAAATCTGGGAGCACCTGTCTGCTTGACCCCGGAACATTATTGATGTCAGACGGTCTTGGCTGAACGTTGTTGTTCTGCTGGATTAGCCTTGGTATTAAGCTTAACAGCCTCTCCTCAAAGTTCTTAAGATCGTCGTGTGTCACCGTCCTACCTGGATCGCGTTGCTCTTGCTGTTCCTCGCGAGCTGCATGTCTCAATGGCACATTTGCCTGTTTAAATGCGTCTGCTATTCCCTGTGCGCTAATGCTGCTATACGGCGGTGTCACAATCGTGCTATTACCCGAAAAACTTTCGCCACTAATCTCGGAATCATCATTTGCTTGCGTTCTAATCATGGTAGCGTTAGGGCTGGGATTCTTAGGCATTGCTCCTGTGCTTCCTGAAGTCGTTGCTGTCGTAGCTGTAGTTGTGGTGGTTGTAGACGTAGTCGTGGTTGTTGCCGCTTCACCGGATCGGCTTGTTGATCGCGTTATCATCATTTTTGCTCCGCTTTGCTCCTACCTTCTACAAATCGCGCTGTCTTTTTTTTTTGCTGATTTAATTATTATCCTGGAATGCCTATGTGTAATCTATTCCGCTAAACTTACCAAAAAACTCGAAGAATCGAAAAAACAAAACGATACCAATTCCGCGATTGCTACGCGTTAAATATTATAAGAAAAATGAAATGTCTGGTGCCAGATCTATAGGAAAAAGAATTCAAACAATGTTGGCCTACGTTGCCTCCCTAGAATCGACGTTTTACCTTACCTGTTTTAGTAATAATGTGTAAAAATGTAAAAAAAAATAGTAATAAAAGGATAAATTGATAAAGTTATTCAAAATGTGCTCAAATCAAAAACGAAAAGTTCTACCAATTGTACTTGACTATCCGAACCCGGAAAAGAGTCAAGGTAAAAAAAAATTTGTGCTAATGTACGATAAAAAATAATAACACAATCTTTAATTCAAGACCGTAAACTCATAAAACGACAAAATTGTCTGTACAAAAAAAAATAAAAGAAAATATCAAAAAAAAAATCTCGATGCTATTTATTTCATAGAGCTAAGGTGGTATTGAGTGATAGTGTGTGTGTTTAAAAATTCCTATTGCTTCTTGAGGCCAAGCTAGATAATTCGTGCGAAAAACTTAAACTGAACTAAAAAATGGATTCGTTCACCTGAGAAAGGATCAAAACGACTGTCGCTAACAAGTTCTTCCAAACAAAACTTCTGGACTTACAGACTTTTAAACCCCCAGTGCCTACCTATTTGCGGCAATTATTGTTTACAATCTGTATACTAATAAGACTCACAAAATAGACCGGTCATCTGATCTCGACACGAACTCATAAGTGGCAGACGGGCAATTCTCCGAATTACTTCCGTGACTCACTTACTCGCCGTTATCTCGCCAGGTGTTGTCTTTCACTTCCCCCTCCTCCCTCTAGACAATGATAGTTAACCCCGGAACTAATCCGCTTTACCTTTATAAACAATTCAAAACATTTAGGACAACCTGAGTACCCTTTCGATCGTCGTCGTGCCTATTCGATCGACATTCGGCACGTTGGGCGCCATTCTTTATTGTACTATTTATAATTAAATTTCTCTTTTGTAAATGAATAGTTAAATATTCACTTCCAAAGTTGAAAATTTAATGAAGATGAAATTTCGGGTTTCTGCACATGATGCCATGGCTGAAATTTCGCTTAACTATGACAAGAAGAATTCATCAACGCGACGGAATCACTTTGCTGGCCAGTTGCGAGATACCACTGACCCATTATGACATCTTTGCTTCTCGATTTTATCTTGGTCCTGTCCCTACATTCCTTCGATTTTAATCGCTGGTTGACCCCCTTTGAGATATTGCCTGCTACACCGGCAGCTTTTAATTCTCAGCGCAGCTTTAGCTCAGTGGGCTTAGGTGTGCGTACGTTGCAAGCTCACGCAGGAAGTTCGGGACGCGGACTAGCCGTGCCAGTGCTTCTAAAACACAAAAAAATATAAAGAGAAGGGACCCGATATGTACTGCAGATTGTCCTCTTCTTTTGGTTGGTAAGATTAGGTGCTGTTCTCTTACCTTGGCTTTCCTCTCCCACATTGCATCCACATGCCAATGTTTTAACCCTATTGTCCTCATTTGCCTGATTACTGGGACATCCCAAAAAAAACTTCACACACACTCATCCATACTCACCCTCAGCACCTTATCAAATCTATCTCACCATTTCAAAAACATTAAGTTCATTTTGATTCAGGTATAAAAAAAATTATACATATGTATTATTAAACAAGTTAACAAATCTTACATCAAATATATATTTTTTTTTTGTTAGTTTACAAAGTTTGACACTTTTTGGGATTTTTCCTACTCTACACCCTGAGTTCGAACTTTTTGTTGATTTTGTGATTCCTATTTTTTTTCTTTCTTTGTTTTATATATATTTGGTATTTATATTTATTTATATATATTTGGTATATTTGGCCCCCTTCTTTAAGGTCGGCTTACCTGGGGTGTGTTTTGGTTAATCGCTTTGTGCATTTCATTTCTTCTTTATTGTCGCCAATTTCCAAAAGTTATTTCCCCAAATAAACTAAACTTAACAGTGGGCTAAACCATTGCTATAAGATTTGTTATTTTTTTTTTCACTTACAGGCTATAGTATATATTTTCTTATGTCTTTTTAATTAAGGATGTATATTTTTTTTTTATAACAAGTTATAATTTAACTAATAATTTCCTTAAATGCTTAGGCATTTATCTTAACATAAAAGAAACGCGGCTATTAATATGTGAACTTATGTTTATAATAATTTCATGGCACTTATAGTATTCTAAATTAATATTGGTTCCCGGTAAGGTAAGTGAACAACTTTCAGTTTATAGGGGGCTAGTAATCTAACTTTTCAGGTAAAGATCAAACTGTCTTGCAGGTAAGTATTTACTCATTTCTTTATTTCTTTTATTTCTTTTCTTTTTGTTTTTTTCTTTTTTGTTTCTTTTTTTTCTTTCTTTTTTTTTAGACTCGGCAGGTAATTACATATATTCAAACAATGACCTTTAAAACTTTTGGGTTTGACAACGAATGTTCAATTTTAGTCCAAGATTTACTTCCGAATAATTTTGAATTTCGATGGTGCACGTACGTTCCGCGGTTTTTGAATTTTAGAATCTATACTGATGTTCATGAACTTTTACTGTGTGTTTTAAATTTGGGAGCTTAATTGCTCACACATGAAGTTACTAAAATTTCAAATTTTGAGTTTTAGAATCGAAATTCAAGTCTTAGAAATTACCATCGAATTAACTGAATCTTTAATTTCCCAGATCCAGAGTTGAACGTAATGAAATGTGCGCTCTAAAAACCAAATATAATGAATTTTATCGAAACTCGTAGGCTATCAGTGAACATGAATAAAAAAAAATCTTAAATCTCAAACTCGAACATTAATTGAATGAACTTCAAATTTTCAAATCCCAACTTAAACTCAATGCAATTTAAGTAGATTCTTAATTCCTGAATTTTACCCGTACCAAAACCGAATTTACTTTAATTTTGAAATATGAGCAAAACCCCAAAACTAGACCTGAATGTTTTTTCTTGAGGTTGCGATATGTTGTACGAGCACGACCTTTTTTCTCAACTACTTCTTTCGTTTTTTTTTTGTTTAAAGATTTTACCGGGCTACAATTTTTCAAAAACATACTTCACAGGCACTAACTACTATACTTATCTTTTCTACTTGAATACTTTTGGATGGCAGCTATTGTCCATAGTTCCGTGACTGCTTTTCCGCCTTTGATTTCCGATAGTTTGTTAATCTTGGAGACTGGCCTCGCTGGAATAGTTGTCACAGTTGGTCTGACTTAAAGGACGTGGTTGTTGCTCTTGATGGTGCTTGTTGCTATTACTTCTATTGCTTGTGTTTGTTGTTGCTGCTACTGGTGCTAGTGGCGATTTCTTGTCTTGCTGGTGTTTGTTGTTGTTGCTATTGGTGCCGCTGGTTGTTGTTGTTGTTTATAGGTGTTTTTTTTTCGTTGATTCAAAATGGCGCTTTCTAATCTTTTGCGGTTTTTTTTTGCAGGTGTTTTTTTTCACGTTGATTCAAAATGGCGCTTTCTAATCTTTTGTGGTTTTTTTTTTATTTGCAGGTGTTTTTTTTTCACGTTGATTCAAAATGGCGCTTTCTAATCTTTTGCGGTTGTTTCCAGGGTTACGAGATGGTGGTTGTTACTGAACGTCACTATTTATTTTTATTGCTATTTTTGCTACGGATTTACTTCAAATGATGTGGATACAATTAATGTGTTGATATTTGTGTGTTGTCACCATTAAACCATTGGCGAATGAACCAGAATGTTATAACCTATCTATTCTGGATTGCGACCGTGGTTGTTCATCGTGACTTGTTTGTTGTTGCTGGGAACCAGAAGTGTGTAGTGTGACGAGCGATGGAAAATGGCGAGTGGCTGCGACTGGAACTGTCTAACTGATCTTTGTATGGCAAGTAAAGCGGATGCTTTATTTCTACTGGTTTTTCTTTCTATTTATTTTCTGTTCCGCCCTTGAATTCAGCCTTATCTTCTGCACTCAACGACGATATTAATGATGGATCGGATTACTTTTCTTTCACGTTTGTGGAGTTTTTCTATTTTTATCGTTCATTCGTTTAGTTGTCTGAATTGGCTTCCAACTTTCTTGTTATTAATAAGTTAATATTTTCGTGTTCCAGGCGCACTTGCCTCATCGTTACTTCCGCCATTCCGTTCAGTCACACTTTTTACTCACTTTTTCAAGTTTTAACAAACCGGTCTTTATCTCTGTGATCCCGCACTATTGTATTGGTTTTTTCTTTTTTTTTCATATATTCAATCGGCTGGTTTTTTTTGACAATCACTCAAACTCACTTCCCTGGTTGCCTGCTGATGTTCGAAAGAAAAAAAGCCGGAAACAGTCGGCTACTTAATTATCATGGCCATCTTGTACTTGTCATTTTGTATCAACTGCTAATAACTTCATACACCACTGTTGCATTTTACTCCCATTTACATATCCCTGCCGCTGCCTTGCCAGATCGTACGCGATTATATGTGCTCAAAGATTGAACTAGTACAACTTTCATTGTAGCGCGCGTGCAGCCTAGGACATCTAAGGGCATCACAGACCTGTTATTGCTCAATCTCGTTATTGCTAGACGCAATTTGTCCATTTAAGAAGCTAGTGTCCTTATAATGGGACAAACCAACAGGTACGGCTCCACTCTTGTAGACGACCTCAAACACTCACACATTTTACTGTGCTCATGAATGAAGGTTACAAAAAGCTTCAAACACCATAATCCTGAAAGCATCTATTTAATATAGTTGAGTCTAGTTCGTTATCGGAATTAACCAGACAAATCACTCCACGAACTAAGAACGGCCATGCACCACCACCCATAGATTCGAGAAAGAGCTATCAATCTGTCTTACACACTTATGTTCGGACCTGGTAAGTTTTCCCGTGTTGAGTCAAATTAAGCCGCAGGCTCCACTCCTGGTGGTGCCCTTCCGTCAATTCCTTTAAGTTTCAGCTTTGCAACCATACTTCCCCCGGAGCCCAAAAGCTTTGGTTTCCCGGGAAGCGACTGAGAGAGCCATGATAGTAGCTACACCCAATTGCTAGCTGGCATCGTTTATGGTTAGAACTAGGGCGGTATCTGATCGCCTTCGAACCTCTAACTTTCGTTCTTGATTAATGAAAACATCTTTGGCAAATGCTTTCGCTTAAGTTAGTCTTACGACGGTCCAAGAATTTCACCTCTCGCGTCGTAATACTAATGCCCCCAAACTGCTTCTATTAATCATTACCTCTTGATCTAAATACCAATGAAAGTAGAACAGGGGTCTTATTTCATTATTCCATGCACAAAATATTCAGGCATTTGGAGCCTGCTTTAAGCACTCTAATTTGTTCAAAGTAATTGTACCGGCCCACAACAACACTCGATGAAGAGCACTGAAGCAGGTTTAAATAGGAGGAACATGTGAAATATACAAGTATCTAACACACATAAGAACTCCACCGGTAATACGCTTACATACATAAGGTACAGTACAAACTACAATTATAGTTGTACTACCCGTATGAAGCACAAGTTCAACTACGAACGTTTTAACCGCAACAACTTTAATATACGCTTTTGGAGCTGGAGTTACCGCGGCTGCTGGCACCAGACTTGCCCTCCAATAGGTCCTTGTTAAAGGATTTAAAGTGTACTCATTCCAATTACAGGGCTTCTAATATGAGTCCTGTATTGTTATTTTTCGTCACTACCTCCCCGAGCTGGGAGTGGGTAATTTACGCGCCTGCTGCCTTCCTTAGATGTGGTAGCCGTTTCTCAGGCTCCCTCTCCGGAATCGAACCCTGATTCCCCGTTGCCCGTAGCAACCATGGTAGTCCTAGATACTACCATCAAAAGTTGATAGGGCAGACATTTGAAAGATCTGTCGCCGGTACGAGACCATGCGATCTGCAAGTTATCTAGAGTTCAACCATAATAACGATCTTGCGATCGCTTGGTTTTAGACTTATAAAAGCACACGTCCCAAAGGTCTGTGTTTATAATGCATGTATTAGCTCTAGAATTACCACAGTTATCCAAGTAACTGCTAACGATCTAAGGAACCATAACTGATATAATGAGCCTTTTGCGGTTTCACTTTTAATTCGTGTGTACTTAGACATGCATGGCTTAATCTGTGAGACAAGCATATAACTACTGGCAGGATCAACCAGAATAATGTTTTAAAATTTTCAATTTTCTTCATAATAATGAAAGGAAAATTAACGAAAAATCAGCTTTTATGCGTCATTATCGCCATTATCATATTCAAATATTTCTATTATTATTATTCGATGTTTTTTCGAATAATAATTTATATTATCATTTTATTTCATCTATTTATTTTATCATTACATCATATAGTATTTTCCAATACATATGATTTCATTTTGATATGTAATTCAGAATTACACATTTTTCTTATATCTTATATGTTTTATCTTTAAAAAAAACACCACAAGAAAATTTTTTCTTTCTTAATTTTTAATGTTGTTATCCCCAAAAACTTCAAAATTTAGTTGAAGTAATGGAGACCAACGTAAAAAATTTTTATAAGGTCTCTATGAAATAAAAACAATCCGTTTTCGCACTTTGTTAAATTTCGTATCGAGTTTACTTTAATAATAATACTCTATTGATGAAAAACTGCTAGTGACATTTATGTCACTTCTAATAAAACAATTCCGGTCGCCAGTCGGAATATACACATACCTTTTTTCCATATTGTGTGTTGGGTGTAGGAATATAAATGTTATGGAAAAAAGTATACCGCCACTTTGCCATTATATAATATTTTGTTTCGTTTTTCTTTATTTGTATTTATATTTTAGTAACTCTTTGATGAAATCAGCAAAATAACAAACGTGATGTTTATGCTTCGAGACAATTTTAGTACGATGCATATTACGAATTCTTGCTAACCCCTTTAAAAAAATAAATTAGGCGAACAAAAATCCATTGATCAAACTTTTATTTTTGTTTCACAACTTCACATTTCTTATTTTATAATAAAAGTAAAGAGATCATCATAGTACGAATTCTTGCTAACCCATTTAAAAAAATAAATTAGGCGAACAAAAATCCATTGATCAAACTTTTATTTTGGTCTCACAACTTCACAACTTCACATTTCTTATTTTATAATAAAAGTAAAGAGATCATCATAGTACGAATTCATGCCAACCCATTTAAAAAAATAAATTAGGCGAACAAAAATCCGTTGATCAAACTTTTATTTTTGTCTCACAACTTCACATTTCTTATTTTATAATAAAAGTAAAGAGATCATCATAGTACGAATTCTTGCCAACCCATTTAAAAAAATAAATTAGGCGAACAAAAATCCATTGATCAAACTTTTATTTTTGTTTCACAACTTCACATTTCTTATTTTATAATAAAAGTAAGTGTTTTCACACATCACAAATAACATTTAATGAATACATCATCAAAAGCATTCTTTCTTATAATTTTTCTTCCTTTTTTAATCCCCAACACATTTTGAATATAATTATTTCAACATCATGTATTTAAAACAAATTTCCAAAAATTATGACGAACTCATCGCCAACACGTCAAAAAGATATGCGAACGATAGTCCATCCAAAACACAAAATTTTCACTTCAAAACATCATTACATTTGATTTTCATACACGATATTAAAAAAAACACAAAATCGTCGGGGTTTTTTCACCATAATTTCATTTCAACAACATTACTTAAAGATGATTTCAGCATGGTTACCCGCCAATTTTGTTTTTCATACAACTTACCCGCAACTTTGGTATTCTTACCACTATATTATAATACAGAAAAATAAGATTTTTCGATAGATTAGAGCGAAACTCGTTAATTGTTTTAAAAAATACTTTTAAATTGATAAAAAATACTCTTGTTTATTTAAATAATGTATAAGTTATTGCCGCCGTTTAAGTTTTTAAGTTTTATAAAGCAAAGCAATATTTGATACATATGAATTCTATTGCTTTGATGAATTACATTGTTTTGATTTTGATAATATTGCCTTATAATGTTAAAATATAAAATGATTTTCATTATTTTCATATTCTTCACAATTTTACAAGTCGAATATAAATAGCAATATCTATAATTATATTCTTTCTTTATTGATTAAAACAATCTTCATTTTATATTATAGAGCTTATATTATTTAGACAATTTATAAAACACAGACTTTGATGATATTGTCTTATAAATAAAGTAAGACTTTTCGATAGATTGAAGATAGGGACATACGTGATCAAGATTAACGTCATTTCCTGCCTGTGAAGGCCTATATGACGGTGGTCTTACCACTGAGTGTAATACAAAGCGTCGACTAGCGCCCCCCATAGGGCGTAGCCGATGGGGTTGCAACTTCAAGAACATGGCTTGCAGGCCCATGAACTTCCCCTTGCTTGAGGGTTGGAGACTATCCAACCCCGTCTGTTGAGAGTGCAACAGCACACTTCAGTCTATTCCACGCCTGACCCGCAGATATAGACAATTTAACCACAACCACCACGTGTACCCCGAAGGGACCTCACCAATAACCGGCTACAGAGATGGGCGGCTCTTTGTATGGGTCACCGGTTCCCGTGGCACCCGTTTTTT
>CAKAJB020000010.1:1919942-1924942 GCA_916610165.2 Gymnosoma rotundatum | reverse complement strand
CGGATTACGACTTCCATGTCCACCGTCCTGCTATTTTAAGCAACCAACGCCTTTCATGGTATCTGCGTGAGTTGTTAATTTCGGCACCGTAACATTACGTTTGGTTCATCCCACAGCGCCAGTTCTGCTTACCAAAAGTGGCCCACTGGGCACATTATATCACAACCACAACCTTCATACCAAGAAAGGTGAGGTTCTTACCCATTTAAAGTTTGAGAATAGGTTAAGATCGTTTCGACCCTAAGGCCTCTAATCATTCGCTTTACCAGATAAGATTATTTTACATAAATTTTAAATGCACCAGCTATCCTGAGGGAAACTTCGGAGGGAACCAGCTACTAGATGGTTCGATTGGTCTTTCGCCCCTATACTCAATTCTGACAATCGATTTGCACGTCAGAACTGTTTCGGTCTTCCATCAGGGTTTTCCCTGACTTCAACCTGATCAAGTATAGTTCACCATCTTTCGGGTCACAGCATATATGTTCAAGGTACGCTCTAGTTAGAGGTATAAATAATATAAATATTATTATACATAACTGTATAGAACGCCCCGGGATTGAATTAATAGGCTATTAAAAATATACTAAAAACTAATCCCATTTAAAGTTATGTTAATTACGCTAATAGGTTTTTTATTCCCAATAACTTGCAAATATGTTAGACTCCTTGGTCCGTGTTTCAAGACGGGTCCCGAAGGTATCCTGAATCTTTCGCGTTGTTAATCATATAAGTGCATATAATAAACATAAAAATCAATGATTAATATGCCATTATAAAATATAAATTTATTTAAGCACTATATATAATAAATCTATCAATACTTTATCAAATCAAAAGCATTTATTCTATATTTAATTGCAGGCAAAATAATTTGAATAAACTTACGCATATTGATCTTATGATAAATATTACAATATTAATAGATTACAATGTCCTTTATAGAAAAAATGCACACCATTATTATAATATTTATAAATATTAAAATCATAATAATGAATTTTCTATAACGGATATTCAGGTTCATCGGGCTTAACCTCTAAGCAGTTTCACGTACTATTTAACTCTCTATTCAGAGTTCTTTTCAACTTTCCCTCACGGTACTTGTTTACTATCGGTCTCATGGTTATATTTAGTTTAAGATGGAGTTTACCACCCACTTAGTGCTGCACTATCAAGCAACACGACTCTTTGGAAATGTCATCTAGTAATCATTAACGTTATACGGGCCTGGCACCCTCTATGGGTAAACGGCCTCATTTGAGAAGGACTTAAATCGTTAATTTCTCATACTAGAAATTTGACATTCCATACACTCCATCTCACATTTGCCGTAAAGACAAAGTGACTTAGTGCTGAACTGTTTTCTTTTCGCTCGCCGCTACTAAGAAAATCCTTGGTAGTTTTTTTTCCACCCCCTCATTAATATGCTTAAATTCAGGGGGTAATCATATATGAGTTGAGGTTGTATATATGTAAAATTATTTTTATTTTAATAAGAATATAAAAAACTACCATCATCATCAATAAAATCTTTTTCGTTCTGCCTTGGATTGATCGAACCCAAATAATCAATCCACACATTAGAGCAACATTCAACAAATTTGGCTGCTGCTGCTCCCCCCTCTTATGCGCTGCACCTACGCACACATTGTTTATCCATAAAATGGATGTTGATTCTTTTGATTTCTTTAATGAGACAATTCTAGATTCATAAATGATTTTTTATGCTAGACTTTCCTCAACAAAATCAAAGAATTTATTTTGATTTTATTTAATGTGAGGCATTTTTAATATCTTTGGCTTTTAGTATTATGAATAAATTTTATCCAATAATACAACATGTGCTTTAAAAAATTATAAAAAAAAATCTCTATATAAAATAATATACAGATTTTAAATATAATAATTAAAGCAACTTATTAGGCATAGTCTTACAACCCTCAACCATATGTAGTCCAAGCAGCACTTTAATTATAAATCAAAGTACCTTACAGCATGGACTGCGATATGCGTTCAAAATATCGATGTTAATGTGTCCTGCAGTTCACACGATGACGCACAGTTTGCTGCGTTCTTCATCGATCCATGAGCCAAGTGATCCACCGCTTAGAGTGATATTTTTTGTTTTATTTAAAAAAAGCAATTCATAAATTTGTTTATTGAAAGAAATCAAAAATACACCAAACATTTAATTGGCATATATCAATTCCTTCAATAATGCATTTTTTTTAAACACAAAATTTTTGTTGCGCATGTCTTAGTTCTAAAAGAACAAGTTATTAACTTATATAAAAACAAAATCGTTTTATACAAGTACAACTATAATTTTATGTTTGTTATTAAATAAAATTTATGCAACATTTTATAAATATATGACAATACTATAGAGTATTATCAATATTATATATTTTTTTATTTCAGCCTACAGAAATTTCGTTACGACTTTTGTGACAAGCACATTGTATATATTATATATATACATTTTTCAATTCATAAATTTTTATGTGACAGGCACATACATTTATGATTTTTGAGACAAGCATTATAGTTTTATAATTTTTTGTTTTATTTAAAATAAGCAATTCATAAATTTCGCTTTACCCATATAAGATCGTTTTACATAAATTTTAAATGCACCAGCTATCCTGAGAGAAACTGGAGGGAACCATCTTTTAGATAGTTCCATTGGTCTTTCGCCCCTATATTCTTGTGACAAGCACATTGTATATTATATATATATATATAAATACATTTTTCAAATTCATAAATTTGTTAAGGTCGTTTCGACCCTAAGGCCTCTAATACTTCGCTTTCTTTGGCCAAATAAGATCATTTTACATAAATTTTAAATGCACCAGCTATCCTGAGAGAAACTGGAGGGAACCATCTATTAGATGGTTCCATTGGTCTTTCGCCCCTATATTCTTGTGACAAGCACATTGTATATATTATATATATATACATTTTTCAATGCATACATTTTTATGTGACAAGCACATTTATGATTTTTGATACAAGCATATAATTTTATAATTTTTTATTATAATTTTATTATTATAATTTTTATAGTTTTTCATTTAACGGTAAGGAACACATTAATGATCCTTCCGCAGGTTCACCTACGGAAACCTTGTTACGACTTTTACTTCCTCTAAATAATCAATTTCGGTCAACTTTTGCGAAACATCCGTAACACACAAGGCGTTACAGTGATCACGTCCGAAGACCTCACTAAATAATTCAATCGGTAGTAGCGACGGGCGGTGTGCACAAAGGGCAGGGACTTAATCAATGCGAGTTAATGACTCACACTTACTAGGAATTCCAAGTTCATGTGAACAGTTTCAGTTCACAATCCCAAGCATGAAACTGGTTCAGCGGTTTACCGGGACCTCTAGGTCTAGGAAATACACGTTGATACTTTCATTGTAGCGCGCGTGCAGCCCAGGACATCTAAGGGCATCACAGACCTGTTATTGCTCAATCTCGTTATTGCTAGACGCAATTTGTCCATTTAAGAAGCTAGTGTCCTTATAATGGGACAAACCAACAGGTACGGCTCCACTCTTGCAGACGACCTCAAACACTCACACATTTTACTGTGCTCATGAATGAAGGTTACAAAAAGCTTCAAACACCATAATCCTGAAAGCATCTATTTAATATATTTGAGTCTCGTTCGTTATCGGAATTAACCAGACAAATCACTCCACGAACTAAGAACGGCCATGCACCACCACCCATAGATTCGAGAAAGAGCTATCAATCTGTCTTACACACTTATGTTCGGACCTGGTAAGTTTTCCCGTGTTGAGTCAAATTAAGCCGCAGACTCCACTCCTGGTGGTGCCCTTCCGTCAATTCCTTTAAGCTTCAGCTTTGCAACCATACTTCCCCCGGA
This sequence comes from Gymnosoma rotundatum, assembly GCA_916610165.2. NCBI lineage: Eukaryota > Metazoa > Arthropoda > Insecta > Diptera > Tachinidae > Gymnosoma > Gymnosoma rotundatum. Next base: position 1,921,038 of record CAKAJB020000010.1, on the reverse strand, counting down.
GCCCAAAAGCTTTGGTTTCCCGGGAAGCGACTGAGAGAGCCATGATAGTAGCTACACCCAATTGCTAGCTGGCATCGTTTATGGTTAGAACTAGGGCGGTATCTGATCGCCTTCGAACCTCTAACTTTCGTTCTTGATTAATGAAAACATCTTTGGCAAATGCTTTTCTTTCTGTATTGATTGAAACAATCTTCATTTTATATTATAGAGCTTATATTATTTAGACAATTTATAAAACACAGACTTTGACGATATTGCCTTATAAATAAAATAAGACTTTTCGATTTTATAAAGCAAAGCAATGTTTGATACATATGATTTACATTGTTTTGATTTTGATAATTTTGCCCTATAATGTTAAAATATAAAATGATTTTCATTATTTTCATATTCTTCACAATTTTGCTAGTCGAATATAAATAGCAATCTTTCTGTATTGATTGAAACAATCTTCATTTTATATTATAGAGCTTATATTATTTAGACAATTTATAAAACACAGACTTTGACTATATTGCCTTATAAATAAAATAAGACTTTTCGATTTTATAAAGCAAAGCAATGTTTGATACATATGATTTTCATTGTTTTGATTTTGATAATTTTGCCTTATAATGTTAAAATATAAAATGATTTTCATTATTTTCATATTCTTCACAATTTTGCAAGTCGAATATAAATAGTAATCTTTCTGTATTGATTGAAACAATCTTCATTTTAAATTATAGAGCTTATATTATTTAGACAATTTATAAAACACAGACTTTGACTATATTGCCTTATAAATAAAATAAGACTTTTCGATTTTATAAAGCAAAGCAATGTTTGATACATATGATTTTCATTGTTTTGATTTTGATAATTTTGCCTTATAAGGTTAAAATATAAAATGATTTTCATTATTTTCATATTCTTTACAATTTTGCAAGTCGAATATAAATAGTAATCTTTCTGTATTGATTGAAACAATCTTCATTTTATATTATAGAGCTTATATTATTTAGACAATTTATAAAACACAGACTTTGATGATATTGCCTTATAAATAAAATAAGACTTTTCGATTTTATAAAGCAAAGCAATGTTTGATACATAT
>CAKAJB020000010.1:1902442-1909942 GCA_916610165.2 Gymnosoma rotundatum | reverse complement strand
GTTTAAGTTTTTAAGTTTTATAAAGAAAAGCAATATTTGATACATATGAATTCTATTGCTTTGATGAATTTGATTGTTTTGATTTTGATAATATTGCCTTATAATGTTAAAATATAAAATGATTTTATTTTTATATTCTTCACAATTTTGCAAATCGAATATAAATAGTAATATTTATAATTATATTCTTTCTGTATTGATTGAAACAATCTTCATTTTATATTATAGAGCTTATATTATTTAGACAATTTATAAAACACAGACTTTGACGATATTGCCTTATAAACAAAATAAGACTTTTCGATTTTATAAAGCAAAGCAATGTTTGATACATATGATTTTCATTGTTTTGATTTTGATAATTTTGCTCTATAATGTTAAAATATAAAATGATTTTCATTATTTTCATATTCTTCACAATTTTGCAAGTCGAATATAAATAGTAATCTTTCTGTATTGATTGAAATAATCTTCGTTTTATATTATAGAGCTTATATTATTTAGACAATTTATAAAACACAGACTTTGATGATATTGCCTTATAAATAAAATAAGACTTTTCGATTTTATAAAGCAAAGCAATGTTGATACATATGATTTTCATTGTTTTGATTTTGATAATATTGCCTTATAATGTTAAAATATAAAATGATTTTCATTATTTTCATATTCTTCACAATTTTACAAGTCGAATATAAATAGTAATATTTATAATTATATTCTTTCTTTATTGATTAAAACAATCTTCATTTTATATTATAGACCTTATATTATTTAGACAATTTATAAAACAGAGACTTTGATGATATTGTCTTATAAATAAAGTAAGACTTTTCGATAGATTGAAGATAGGGAAATACGTGATCAAGATTAACGTCATTTCCTGCCTGTGAAGGCCTATATGACGGTGGTCTTTCCACTGAGTGTAATACAAAGCGTCGACTAGCGCCCCCCATAGGGCGTAGCCGATGGGGTTGCAACTTCAAGAACATGGCTTGCAGGCCCATGAACTTCCCCTTGCTTGAGGGTTGGAGACTATCCAACCCCGTCTGTTGAGAGTGCAACAGCACACTTCAGTCTATTCCACGCCTGACCCGCAGATATAGACAATTTAACCACAACCACCACGTGTACCCCGAAGGGACCTCACCAATAACCGGCTACAGAGATGGGCGGCTCTCTGTATGGGCTACCGGTTCCCGTGGCACCAGTTTTTTATTGTTATTAATTTAAATATAAATTATTAACAAAGGAAACTGGTGGAAAACCCCGACAGTACCCAACTGTCTATCAGCTTTGGTGCCTGCAACACCGGGGGTCTGCTTCCCCCTGAAGATAGGGACAGAGCGAAACTCGTTAATTGTTTTAAAAATACTGTTATATTGATTAGAAGACTCTTGTTTATTTAAATAATGTATAAGTTATTGCCGCCGTCTAAGTTTTTAAGTTTTATAAAGCAAAGCAATATTTGATACATATGAATTCTATTGCTTTGATGAATTTCATTGTTTTGATTTTGATTATATTGCCTTATAATGTTAAAATATAAAATGATTTTCATTATTTTCATATTCTTCGCAATTTTGCAAATCGAATATAAATAGTAATATTTATAATTATATTCTTTCTGTATTGATTGAAACAATCTTCATTTTATATTATAGAGCTTATATTATTTAGACAATTTATAAAACACAGACTTTGACGATATTGCCTTATAAATAAAATAAGACTTTTCGATTTTATAAAGCAAAGCAATGTTTGATACATATGATTTTCATTGTTTTGATTTTGATAATTTTGCCCTATAATGTTAAAATATAAAATGATTTTCATTATTTTCATATTCTTCACAATTTTGCAAGTCGAATATAAATAGTAATCTTTCTGTATTGATTGAAATAATCTTCATTTTATATTATAGAGCTTATATTATTTAGACAATTTATAAAACACAGACTTTGATGATATTGCCTTATAAATAAAATAAGACTTTTCGATTTTATAAAGCAAAGCAATGTTGATACATATGATTTTCATTGTTTTGATTTTGATAATATTGCCTTATAATGTTAAAATATAAAATGATTTTCATTATTTTCATATTCTTCACAATTTTACAAGTCGAATATAAATAGTAATATTTATAATTATATTCTTTCTTAATTGATTAAAACAATCTTCATTTTATATTATAGAGCTTATATTATTTAGACAATTTATAAAAAACAGACTTTGATGATATTGTCTTATAAATAAAGTAAGACTTTTCGATAGATTGAAGATAGGGACAGAGCGAAACTCGTTAATTGTTTTAAAAATACTTTTATATTGATTAGAAGACTCTTGTTTATTTAAATAATGTATAAGTTATTGCCGCCGTCTAAGTTTTTAAGTTTTATAAAGCAAAGCAATATTTGATACATATGAATTCTATTGCTTTGATGAATTTCATTGTTTTGATTTTGATTATATTGCCTTATAATGTTAAAATATAAAATGATTTTCATTATTTTCATATTCTTCGCAATTTTGCAAATCGAATATAAATAGTAATATTTATAATTATATTCTTTCTGTATTGATTGAAACAATCTTCATTTTATATTATAGAGCTTATATTATTTAGACAATTTATAAAACACAGACTTTGACGATATTACCTTAAAAATAAAATAAGACTTTTCGATTTTATAAAGCAAAGCAATGTTTGATACATATGATTTTCATTGTTTTGATTTTGATAATTTTGCCCTATAATGTTAAAATATAAAATGATTTTCATTATTTTCATATTCTTCACAATTTTGCAAGTCGAATATAAATAGTAATCTTTCTGTATTGATTGAAATAATCTTCATTTTATATTATAGAGCTTATATTATTTAGACAATTTATAAAACACAGACTTTGATGATATTGCCTTATAAATAAAATAAGACTTTTCGATTTTATAAAGCAAAGCAATGTTGATACATATGATTTTCATTGTTTTGATTTTGATAATATTGCCTTATAATGTTAAAATATAAAATGATTTTCATTATTTTCATATTCTTCACAATTTTACAAGTCGAATATAAATAGTAATATTTATAATTATATTCTTTCTTAATTGATTAAAACAATCTTCATTTTATATTATAGAGCTTATATTATTTAGACAATTTATAAAAAACAGACTTTGATGATATTGTCTTATAAATAAAGTAAGACTTTTCGATAGATTGAAGATAGGGACAGAGCGAAACTCGTTAATTGTTTTAAAAATACTTTTATATTGATTAGAAGACTCTTGTTTATTTAAATAATGTATAAGTTATTGCCGCCGTCTAAGTTTTTAAGTTTTATAAAGCAAAGCAATATTTGATACATATGAATTCTATTGCTTTGATGAATTTCATTGTTTTGATTTTGATAATATTGCCTTATAATGTTAAAATATAAAATGATTTTCATTATTTTCCTATTCTTCACAATTTTGCAAATCGAATATAAATAGTAATATTTATAATTATATTCTTTCTGTATTGATTGAAACAATCTTCATTTTATATTATAGAGCTTATATTATTTAGACAATTTATAAAACACAGACTTTGACGATATTGCCTTATAAATAAAATAAGACTTTTCGATTTTATAAAGCAAAGCAATGTTTGATACATATGATTTTCATTGTTTTGATTTTGATAATTTTGCCCTATAATGTTAAAATATAAAATGATTTTCATTATTTTCATATTCTTCACAATTTTGCAAGTCGAATATAAATAGTAATCTTTCTGTATTGATTGAAATAATCTTTATTTTATATTATAGAGCTTATATTATTTAGACAATTTATAAAACACAGACTTTGATGATATTGCCTTATAAATAAAATAAGACTTTTCGATTTTATAAAGCAAAGCAATGTTGATACATATGATTTTCATTGTTTTGATTTTGATAATATTGCCTTATAATGTTGAAATATAAAATGATTTTCATTATTTTCATATTCTTCACAATTTTACAAGTCGAATATAAATAGTAATATTTATAATTATATTCTTTCTTTATTGATTAAAACAATCTTCATTTTATATTATAGAGCTTATATTATTTAGACAATTTATAAAACACAGACTTTGATGATATTGTCTTATAAATAAAGTAAGACTTTTCGATAGATTGAAGATAGGGACATACGTGATCAAGATTAACGTCATTTCCTGCCTGTGAAGGCCTATATGACGGTGGTCTTACCACTGAGCATAATACAAAGCGTCAACTAGCGCCCCCCATAGGGCGTAGCCGATGGGGTTGCAACTTCAAGAACATGGCTTGCAGGCCCATGAACTTCCCCTTGCTTAAGGGTTGGAGACTATCCAACCCCGTCTGTTGAGAGTGCAACAGCACACTTCAGTCTATTCCACGCCAGACCCGCAGATATAGACTATTTAACCACAACCACCACGTGTACCCCGAAGGGACCTCACCAATAACCGGCTACAGAGATGGGCGGCTCTCTGTATGGGCCACCGGTTCCCATGGCACCCGTGTTTTTCTGTTATTAATTTAAATATAAACTATCATCAAAGGGAAACTGGTGGAAAACCCCGACAGTAGTCAACTGTCTATCAGCTTTGGTGCCTGCAACACCGGGGGACTGCTTCCCCCTATACCCCCGAGGACCCTCGTCTGCACCGTGGTTAGATCAGCACAGACTCTTGGTGCCCCCGGGGGGGTGAAGATAGGGACAGAGCGAAACTCGTTAATTGTTTTAAAAATACTTTTATATTGATTAGAACACTCTTGTTTATTTAAATAATGTATAAGTTATTGCCGCCATCTAAGTTTTTAAGTTTTATAAAGCAAAGCAATATTTGATACATATGAATTCTATTGCTTTGATGAATTTCATTGTTTTGATTTTGATAATATTGCCTTATAATGTTAAAATATAAAATGATTTTCATTATTTTCATATTCTTCACAATTTTGCAAATCGAATATAAATAGTAATATTTATAATTATATTCTTTCTGTATTGATTGAAACAATCTTCATTTTATATTATAGAGCTTATATTATTTAGACAATTTATAAAACACAGACTTTGACGATATTGCCTTATAAATAAAATAAGACTTTTCGATTTTATAAAGCAAAGCAATGTTTGATACATATGATTTTCATTGTTTTGATTTTGATAATTTTGCCCTATAATGTTAAAATATAAAATGATTTTCTTTATTTTCATATTCTTCACAATTTTGCAAGTCGAATATAAATAGTAATCTTTCTGTATTGATTGAAATAATCTTCATTTTATATTATAGAGCTTATATTATTTAGACAATTTATAAAACACAGACTTTGATGATATTGCCTTATAAATAAAATAAGACTTTTCGATTTTATAAAGCAAAGCAATGTTGATACATATGATTTTCATTGTGTTGATTTTGATAATATTGCCTTATAATGTTAAAATATAAAAAGATTTTCATTATTTTCATATTCTTCACAATTTTGCAAATCGAATATAAATAGTAATATTTATAATTATATTCTTTCTGTATTGATTGAAACAATCTTCATTTTATATTATAGAGCTTATATTATTTAGACAATTTATAAAACACAGACTTTGACGATATTGCCTTATAAATAAAATAAGACTTTTCGATTTTATAAAGCAAAGCAATGTTTGATACATATGATTTTCATTGTTTTGATTTTGATAATTTTGCCCTATAATGTTAAAATATAAAATGATTTTCATTATTTTCATATTCTTCACAATTTTGCAAGTCGAATATAAATAGTAATCTTTCTGTATTGATTGAAATAATCTTTATTTTATATTATAGAGCTTATATTATTTAGACAATTTATAAAACACAGACTTTGATGATATTGCCTTATAAATAAAATAAGACTTTTCGATTTTATAAAGCAAAGCAATGTTGATACATATGATTTTCATTGTTTTGATTTTGATAATATTGCCTTATAATGTTGAAATATAAAATGATTTTCATTATTTTCATATTCTTCACAATTTTACAAGTCGAATATAAATAGTAATATTTATAATTATATTCTTTCTTTATTGATTAAAACAATCTTCATTTTATATTATAGAGCTTATATTATTTAGACAATTTATAAAAAACAGACTTTGATGATATTGTCTTATAAATAAAGTAAGACTTTTCGATAGATTGAAGATAGGGACATACGTGATCAAGATTAACGTCATTTCCTGCCCGTGAAGGCCTATATGACGGTGGTCTTACCACTGAGCATAATACAAAGCGTCAACTAGCGCCCCCCATAGGGCGTAGCCGATGGGGTTGCAACTTCAAGAACATGGCTTGCAGGCCCATGAACTTCCCCTTGCTTAAGGGTTGGAGACTATCCAACCCCGTCTGTTGAGAGTGCAACAGCACACTTCAGTCTATTCCACGCCAGACCCGCAGATATAGACTATTTAACCACAACCACCACGTGTACCCCGAAGGGACCTCACCAATAACCGGCTACAGAGATGGGCGGCTCTCTGTATGGGCCACCGGTTCCCATGGCACCCGTTTTTTTCTGTTATTAATTTAAATATAAACTATCATCAAAGGGAAACTGGTGGAAAACCCCGACAGTAGTCAACTGTCTATCAGCTTTGGTGCCTGCAACACAGGGGGACTGCTTCCCCCTATACCCCCGAGGACCCTCGTCTGCACCGTGGTTAGATCAGCACAGACTCTTGGTGCCCCCGGGGGGGTGAAGATAGGGACAGAGCGAAACTCGTTAATTGTTTTAAAAATACTTTTATATTGATTAGAACACTCTTGTTTATTTAAATAATGTATAAGTTATTGCCGCCATCTAAGTTTTTAAGTTTTATAAAGCAAAGCAATATTTGATACATATGAATTCTATTGCTTTGATGAATTTCATTGTTTTGATTTTGATAATATTGCCTTATAATGTTAAAATATAAAATGATTTTCATTATTTTCATATTCTTCACAATTTTGCAAATCGAATATAAATAGTAATATTTATAATTATATTCTTTCTGTATTGATTGAAACAATCTTCATTTTATATTATAGAGCTTATATTATTTAGACAATTTATAAAACACAGACTTTGACGATATTGCCTTATAAATAAAATAAGACTTTTCGATTTTATAAAGCAAAGCAATGTTTGATACATATGATTTTCATTGTTTTGATTTTGATAATTTTGCCCTATAATGTTAAAATATAAAATGATTTTCTTTATTTTCATATTCTTCACAATTTTGCAAGTCGAATATAAATAGTAATCTTTCTGTATTGATTGAAATAATCTTCATTTTATATTATAGAGCTTATATTATTTAGACAATTTATAAAACACAGACTTTGATGATATTGCCTTATAAATAAAATAAGACTTTTCGATTTTATAAAGCAAAGCAATGTTGATACATATGATTTTCATTGTGTTGATTTTGATAAT
>CAKAJB020000010.1:1849942-1897442 GCA_916610165.2 Gymnosoma rotundatum | reverse complement strand
AGGTTTTTTATTCCCAATAACTTGCAAATATGTTAGACTCCTTGGTCCGTGTTTCAAGACGGGTCCCGAAGGTATCCTGAATCTTTCGCATTGTTAATCATATAAGTGCATATAATAAACATAAAAATCAATGATTAATATGCCATTATAAAATATAAATTTATTTAAGCACTATATATAATAAATCTATCAATACTTTATCAAATCAAAAGCATTTATTCTATATTAAATTGCAAGCAAAATAATTTGAATAAACTTACGCATATTGATCTTATGATAAATATTACAATATTAATAGATTACAATGTCCTTTATAGAAAAAATGCACACCATTATTATAATATTTATAAATATTAAAATCATAATGATGAATTTTCTATAACGGATATTCAGGTTCATCGGGCTTAACCTCTAAGCAGTTTCACGTACTATATAACTCTCTATTCAGAGTTCTTTTCAACTTTCCCTCACGGTACTTGTTTACTATCGGTCTCATCGTTATATTTAGTTTTAGATGGAGTTTACTACCCACTTAGTGCTGCACTATCAAGCAACACGACTCTTTGGAAATGTCATCTAGTAATCATTAACGTTATACGGGCCTGGCACCCTCTATGGGTAAATGGCCTCATTTAAGAAGGACTTAAATCGTTAATTTCTCATACTACAAATTTGACATTCCATACACTGCATCTCACATTTGCCGTAAAGACAAAGTGACTTAGTGCTGAACTGTTTTCTTTTCGCTCGCCGCTACTAAGAAAATCCTTGTTAGTTTCTTTTCCACCCCTCATTAATATGCTTAAATTCAGGGGGTAATCCCATATGAGTTGAGGTTGTATATATGTAAAATTATTTTTATTTTAATAAGAATATAAAAAAACTACCATCATCATCAATAAAATCTTTTTCGTTCTGCCTTGGATTGATCGAACCCAAATAATCAATCCACTCATTAGAGCAACATTCAACAAATTTGGCTGCTGCTCCCCCCTCTTATGCGCTGCACCTACGCACACATTGTTTATCCATAAAATGGATGTTGATTCTTTTGATTTCTTTAATGAGACAATTCTAGATTCATAAATGATTTTTTATGCTAGACTTTCCTCAACAAAATCAAAGAATTTATTTTGATTTTATTTAATGTGAGGCATTTTTAATATCTTTAGCTTTTAGTATTATGAATAAATTTTATCCAATAATACAACATGTGCTTTAAAAAATTATAAAAAAAAATCTGTATATAAAATAATATACAGATTTTAAATATAATAACTAAAGCAACTTATTAGGCATAGTCTTACAACCCTCAACCATATGTAGTCCAAGCAGCACTTTAATTATAAATCAAAGTACCTTACAGCATGGACTGCGATATGCGTTCAAAATATCGATGTTCATGTGTCCTGCAGTTCACACGATGACGCACAGTTTGCTGCGTTCTTCATCGATCCATGAGCCAAGTGATCCACCGCTTAGAGTGATATTTTTTGTTTTATTTAAAAAAAGCAATTGATAAATTTGTTTATTGAAAGAAATCAAAAATACACCAAACATTTAATTGGCATATATCAATTCCTTCAATAATGTATTTTTTTTTAAACATAAAATTTTTGTTGCGCATGTCTTAGTTCTAAAAGAACAAGTTATTAAGTTATATAAAAACAAAATCGTTTTATACAAGTACAACTATAATTTTATGTTTGTTATTAAATAAAATGTATGCAACATTTTATAAATATATGACAATACTATAGAGTATTATCAATATTATATATTTTTTTATTTCAGCCTACAGAAATTTCCTTACGACTTTTGTGACAAGCACATTGCATATATTATATATATACATTTTTCAATTCATAAATTTTTATGTGACAAGCACATACATTTATGATTTTTGAGACAAGCATTATAGTTTTATAATTATTTGTTTTATTTAAAATAAGCAATTCATAAATTTCGCTTTACCCATATAAGATCGTTTTACATAAATTTTAAATGCACCAGCTATTCTGAGAGAAACTGGAGGCAACCATCTTTTAGATGGTTCCATTGGTCTTTCGACCCTATATTCTTGTGACAAGCACATTGTATATATTATATATATATATATATATATATATATATATATATATATATATATATACATTTTTCAAATTCATAAATTAGTTAAGGTCGTTTCGATCCTAAGGCCTCTAATACTTCGCTTTCTTTGCCCAAATAAGATCATTTTACATAAATTTTAAATGCACCAGCTATCCTGAGAGAAACTGGAGGGAACCATCTATTAGATGGTTCCATTGGTCTTTCGCCGCTATATTCTTGTAACAAGCACATTGTATATATTATATATATATACATTTTTCAATTCATACATTTTTATGTGACAAGCACATTTATGATTTTTGAGACAAGCATATAATTTTATAATTTTTTATTATAATTTTATTATTATAATTTTTATAGTTTTTCATTTAAAGGTAAGGAACACATTAATGATCCTTCCGCAGGTTCACCTACGGAAACCTTGTTACGACTTTTACTTCCTCTAAATAATCAAGTTCGGTCAACTTTTGCGAAACATCCGTAACACACAAGGCGTTACAGTGATCACGTCCGAAGACCTCACTAAATAATTCAATCGGTAGTAGCGACGGGCGGTGTGCACAAAGGGCAGGGACTTAATCAATGCGAGTTAATGACTCATACTTACTAGGAATTCCAAGTTCTTGTGAACAGTTTCAGTTCACAATCCCAAGCATGAAAGTGGTTCAGCGGTTTACCCGGACCTCTCGATCTAGGAAATATACGTTGATACTTTCATTGTAGCGCGCGTGCAGCCCAGGACATCTAAGGGCATCACAGACCTGTTATTGCTCAATCTCGTTATTACTAGACGCAATTTGTCCATTTAAGAAGCTAGTGTCCTTATAATGGGACAAACCAACAGGTACGGCTCCACTCTTGAAGACGACCTCAAACACTCACACATTTTACTGTGCTCATGAATGAAGGTTACAAAAAGCTTCAAACACCATAATCCTGAAAGCATCTGTTTAATATATTTGAGTCTCGTTCGTTATCGGAATTAACCAGACAAATCACTCCACGAACTAAGAACGGCCATGCACCACCACCCATAGATTCGAGAAAGAGCTATCAATCTGTCTTACACACTTATGTTCGGACCTGGTAAGTTTTCCCGTGTTGAGTCAAATTAAGCCGCAGGCTCCACTCCTGGTGGTGCCTTTCCGTCAATTCCTTTAAGTTTCAGCTTTGCAACCATACTTCCCCCGGAGCCCAAAAGCTTTGGTTTCCCGGGAAGCGACTGAGAGAGCCATGATAGTAGCTACACCCAATTGCTAGCTGGCATCGTTTATGGTTAGAACTAGGGCGGTATCTGATCGCCTTCGAACCTCTAACTTTCGTTTTTGATTAATGAAAACATCTTTGGCAAATGCTTTCGCTTAAGTTAGTCTTACGACGGTCCAAAAATTTCACCTCTCGCGTCGTAATACTAATGCTCCCAAACTGCTTCTATTAATCATTACCTATTGATCTAAAAACCAATGAAAGTAGAACAGGGGTCTTATTTCATTATTCCATGCACAAAATATTCAGGCATTTGGAGCCTGCTTTAAGCACTCTAATTTGTTCAAAGTAATTGTACCGGCCCACAACAACACTCGATGAAGAGCACTGCAGCAGGTTTAAATAGGAGAAACATGTGAAAAATACAAGTATCTAACACACATAAGAACTCCACCGGTAATACGCTTACATACATAAGGTACAGTACAAACTACAATTATAGTTGTACTACCCGTATAAAGCACAAGTTCAACTACGAACGTTTTAACCGCAACAACTTTAATATACGCTATTGGAGCTGGAGTTACCGCGGCTGCTGGCACCAGACTTGCCCTCCAATAGGTCCTTGTTAAAGGATTTAAAGTGTACTCATTCCAATTACAGGGCCTCTAATATGAGTCCTGTATTGTTATTTTTCGTCACTACCTCCCCGAGCTGGGAGTGGGTAATTTACGCGCCTGCTGCCTTCCTTAGATGTGGTAGCCGTTTCTCAGGCTCCCTCTCCGGAATCGAACCCTGATTCCCCGTTACCCGTAGCAACCATGGTAGTCCTAGATACTACCATCAAAAGTTGATAGGGCAGACATTTGAAAGATCTGTCGCCGATACGAGACCATGAGATCTGCAAGTTATCTAGAGTTCAACCATAATAACGATCTTGCAATCGCTTGGTTTTAGCCTAATAAAAGCACACGTCCCAAAGGTCCGTGTTTATAATGCATGTATTAGCTGTAGAATTACCACAGTTATCCAAGTAACTGCTAACGATCTAAGGAACCATAACTGATATAATGAGCCTTTTGCGGTTTCACTTTTAATTCGTGTGTACTTAGACATGCATGGCTTAATCTTTGAGACAAGCATATAACTACTGGCAGGATCAACCAGAATAATGTTTTAAAATTTCCAATTTTCTTCATAATAATGAAAGGAAAATTAACAAAAAATCAGCTTTTATGCGTCATTATCGCCATTATCACATTCAAATATTTCTATTATTATTATTCGATGTTTTTTCGAATAATAATTTATATTATCATTTTATTTCATCTATTTATTTTATCATTACATCATATAGTATTTTCCAATACATATGATTTCATTTTGATATGTAATTCAGAATTACACATTTTTCTTATATCTTATATGTTTTATCTTTAAAAAAAACACCGCAAGAAAATTTTTTCTTTCTTAATTTTTAATGTTGTTATCCCCAAAAACTTCAAAAATTAGTTGAAGTAATGGAGACCAACATAAAAAATTTTTATAAGGTCTCTATGAAGTAAGAACAATCCGTTTTCGCACTTTGTTAAATTTCGTATCGAGTTTACTTTAATAATAATACTCTATTGATGAAAAACTGCTAGTGACATTTATGTCACTTCTAATAAAACAATTCCGGTCGCCAGTCGGAATATACACATACCTTTTTTCCATATTTTGTGTTGGGTGTAGGAATAAAAATGTTATGGAAAAAAGTATACCGCCACTTTGCCATTATATAATATTTTGTTTCGTTTTTCTTTATTTGTATTTATATTTTAGTAACTCTTTGATGAAATCAGCAAAATATATAACGTGATGTTTATGCTTCGAGACAATTTTAGTACGATGCATATTACGAATTCTTGCTAACCCATTTAAAAAAATAAATTAGGCGAACAAAGATCCATTGATCAAACTTTTATTTTTGTTTCACAACTTCACATTTCTTATTATATGATAAAAGTAAAGAGATCATCATAGTACGAATTCTTGCTAACCCATTTAAAAAAATAAATTAGGCGAACAAAAATCCATTGATCAAACTTTCATTTTCGTCTCACAACTTCACATTTCGTATTTTATAATAAAAGTAAAGAGATCATCATAGTACGAATTCATGCCAACCCATTTAAAAAAATAAATTAGGCGAACAAAAATCCGTTGATCAAACTTTTATTTTTGTCTCACAACTTCACATTTCTTATTTTATATTAAAAGTAAAGAAATCATCATAGTACGAATTCTTGCCAACCCATTTAAAAAAATAAATTAGTCGAACAAAAATCCATTGATCAAACTTTTATTTTTGTTTCACAACTTCACAACTTCACATTTCTTATTTTATAATTAAAGTAAAGAGATCATCATAGTACGAATTCTTGCCAACCCGTTTAAAAAAATAAATTAGGCGAACAAAAATCCATTGATCAAACTTTTATTTTTGTTTCACAACTTCACATTTCTTATTTTATAATAAAAGTAAGTGTTTTCACACATCACAAATAACATTTAATGAATACATCATCAAAAGCATTCTTTCTTATAATTTTTCTTCCTTTTTTAATCCCCAACACATTTTGAATATAATTATTTCAACATCATGTATTTAAAACAAATTTCCAAAAATTATGACGAACTCATCGCCAACACGTCAAAAATATATGCGAACGATAGTCCATCCAAAACACAAAATTTTCACTTCAAAACATCATTACATTTGATTTTCATACACGATATTAAAAAAAAAAAACAAAATCGTCGGGGTTTTTTCACCATAATTTCATTTCAACAACATTACTTAAAGATGATTTCAGCATGGTTACCCGCCAATTTTGTTTTTCATACAACTTACCCGCAACTTTGGTATTCTTACCACTATATTATAATACAGAAAAACAAGATTTTTCGATAGATTAGAGCGAAACTCGTTAATTGTTTTAAAAAATACTTTTATATTGATAAAAAATACTCTTGTTTATTTAAATAATGTATAAGTTATTGCCGCCGTTTAAGTTTTTAAGTTTTATAAAGCAAAGCAATATTTGATACATATGAATTCTATTGGTTTGATGAATTTCATTGTTTTGATTTTGATAATATTGCCTTATAATGTTAAAATATAAAATGATTTTCATTATTTTCATATTCTTCACAATTTTACAAGTCGAATATAAATAGTAATATTTATAATTATATTCTTTCTTTATTGATTAAAACAATCTTCATTTTATATTATAGAGCTTATATTATTTAGACAATTTATAAAACACAGACTTTAACGATATTGCCTTATAAATAAAATAAGACTTTTCGATTTTATAAAGCAAAGCAATGTTTGATACATATGATTTTCATTGTTTTGATTTTGATAATTTTGCCCTATAATGTTAAAATATAAAATGATTTTCATTATTTTCATATTCTTCACAATTTTGCAAGTCGAATATAAATAGTAATCTTTCTGTATTGATTGAAATAATCTTCATTTTATATTATAGAGCTTATATTATTTAGACAATTTATAAAACACAGACTTTGATGATATTGCCTTATAAATAAAATAAGACTTTTCGATTTTATAAAGCAAAGCAATGTTGATACATATGATTTTCATTGTTTTGATTTTGATAATATTGCCTTATAATGTTAAAATATAAAATGATTTTCATTATTTTCATACTCTTCACAATTTTACAAGTCGAATATAATTAGTAATATTTATAATTATATTCTTTGTTTATTGATTAAAACAATCTTCATTTTATATTATAGAGCTTATATTATTTAGACAATTTATAAAACACAGACTTTGATGATATTGTCTTATAAATAAAGTAAGACTTTTCGATAGATTGAAGATAGGGACAGAGCGAAACTCGTTAATTGTTTTAAAAATACTTTTATATTGATTAGAAGACGAAAAATTTATTATTCGGAATCTTTTAAAATTTAATTACTTTACTTTATTCGTGCTTGATTCCTTCAAATATAAATATTTCATGATATTCTCATGAAATATTTATTATTTTAAACTAAACTACAAAATGAAATGTATTACTGCGGGGAAAGCATATCCATATGGCCATTTCACTACTGCTCAAATAGCTCATCAGTGGATGTTACCCAAATTTTGTATAGAAAAACAGAAAGTCTTATATCAAAAGTCAAATTGATTAAATGAGAATTCCATTGAATCAATAAGACAAAAGACAATAACAACTCAAAAATGTTCTACACAAAAACAGAGCAAACATTTAGTAACTATTTTTATTTTTTCTTTCATTTTTCTACATAAGGGATCCCATTGGGAACCATTCATATGTATTTGAAAGATTCAATGAAAAAATAAAAATAAAAATTGAAAAACAATTTTTATTAATAAGCAATGTGCACATGCAAATATATCAAAATGAAAAATTTATTATTCGGAATCTTTTAAAATTTAATTACTTTACTTTATTCGTGCTTGATTCCTTCAAATATAAATATTTCATGATATTCTCATGAAATATTTATTATTTTAAACTAAACTACAAAATGAAATGTATTACTGCGGGGAAAGCATATCCATATGGCCATTTCACTACTGCTCAAATAGCTCATCAGTGGATGTTACCCAAATTTTGTATAGAAAAACAGAAAGTCTTATATCAAAAGTCAAATTGATTAAATGAGAATTCCATTGAATCAATAAGACAAAAGACAATAACAACTCAAAAATGTTCTACACAAAAACAGAGCAAACATTTAGTAACTATTTTTATTTTTTCTTTCATTTTTCTACATAAGGGATCCCATTGGGAACCATTCATATGTATTTGAAAGATTCAATGAAAAAATAAAAATAAAAATTGAAAAACAATTTTTATTAATAAGCAATGTGCACATGCAAATATATCAAAATGAAAAATTTATTATTCGGAATCTTTTAAAATTTAATTACTTTACTTTATTCGTGCTTGATTCCTTCAAATATAAATATTTCATGATATTCTCATGAAAAACAGAAAGTCTTATATCAAAAGTCAAATTGATTAAATGAGAATTCCATTGAATCAATAAGACAAAAGACAATAACAACTCAGAAATGTTCTACACAAAAACACAGCAAACATTTAGTAACTATTTTTATTTTTTCTTTCATTTTTCTACATAAGGGATCCCATTGGGAACCATTCATATGTATTTGAAAGATTCAATGAAAAAATAAAAATTGAAAAACAATTTTTATTAATAAGCAAGGTGCACATGCAAATATATCAAAATGAAAAATTTATTATTCGGAATCTTTTAAAATTTAATTACTTTACTTTATTCCTGCTTGATTCCTTCAAATATAAATATTTCATGATATTCTCATGAAATATTTATTATTTTAAACTAAACTACAAAATGAAATGTATTACTGCGGGGAAAGCATATCCATATGGCCATTTCACTACTGCTCAAATAGCTCATCAGTGGATTTTACCCAAATTTTGTATAGAAAAACAGAAAGTCTAATATCAAAAGTCAAATTGATTAAATGAGAATTCCATTGAATCAATAAGACAAAAGACAATAACAACTCAAAAATGTTCTACACAAAAACACAGCAAACATTTAATAACTATTTTTATTTTTTCTTTCATTTTTCTACATAAGGGATCCCATTGGGAACCATTCATATGTATTTGAAAGATTCAATGAAAAAATAAAAATTGAAAAACAATTTTTATTAATAAGCAAGGTGCACATGC
The DNA here is from genome assembly GCA_916610165.2 of Gymnosoma rotundatum. Lineage (NCBI taxonomy): Eukaryota > Metazoa > Arthropoda > Insecta > Diptera > Tachinidae > Gymnosoma > Gymnosoma rotundatum. The sequence goes on along the minus strand of CAKAJB020000010.1, from coordinate 1,888,341 downwards.
AAATATATCAAAATGAAAAATTTATTATTCGGAATCTTTTAAAATTTAATTACTTTACTTTATTCGTGCTTGATTCCTTCAAATATAAATATTTCATGATATTCTCATGAAATATTTATTATTTTAAACTAAACTGCAAAATGAAATGTATTACTGCGGGGAAAGCATATCCATATGGCCATTTCAATACTGCTCAAATAGCTCATCAGTGGATTTTACCCAAATTTTGTATAGAAAAACAGAAAGTCTTATATCAAAAGTCAAATTGATTAAATGAGAATTCCATTGAATCAATAAGACAAAAGACAATAACAACTCAAAAATGTTCTACACAAAAACACAGCAAACATTTAGTAACTATTTTTATTTTTTCTTTCATTTTTCTACATAAGGGATCCCATTGGGAACCATTCATATGTATTTGAAAGATTCAATGAAAAAATAAAAATAAAAATTGAAAAACAATTTTTATTAATAAGCAAGGTGCACATGCAAATATATCAAAATGAAAAATTTATTATTCGGAATCTTTTAAAATTTAATTACTTTACTTTATTCGTGCTTGATTCCTTCAAATATAAATATTTCATGATATTCTCATGAAAAACAGAAAGTCTTATATCAAAAGTCAAATTGATTAAATGAGAATTCCATTGAATCAATAAGACAAAAGACAATAACAACTCAGAAATGTTCTACACAAAAACACAGCAAACATTTAGTAACTATTTTTATTTTTTCTTTCATTTTTCTACATAAGGGATCCCATTGGGAACCATTCATATGTATTTGAAAGATTCAATGAAAAAATAAAAATTGAAAAACAATTTTTATTAATAAGCAAGGTGCACATGCAAATATATCAAAATGAAAAATTTATTATTCGGAATCTTTTAAAATTTAATTACTTTACTTTATTCGTGCTTGATTCCTTCAAATATAAATATTTCATGATATTCTCATGAAAAACAGAAAGCCTTATATCAAAAGTCAAATTGATTAAATGAGAATTCCATTGAATCAATAAGACAAAAGACAATAACAACTCAAAAATGTTCTACACAAAAACACAGCAAACATTTAGTAACTATTTTTATTTTTTCTTTCATTTTTCTACATAAGGGATCCCATTGGGAACCATTCATATGTATTTGAAAGATTCAATGAAAAAATAAAAATAAAAATTGAAAAACAATTTTTATTAATAAGCAAGGTGCACATGCAAATATATCAAAATGAAAAATTTATTATTCGGAATCTTTTAAAATTTAATTACTTTACTTTATTCGTGCTTGATTCCTTCAAATATAAATATTTCATGATATTCTCATGAAATATTTATTATTTTAAACTAAACTACAAAATGAAATGTATTACTGCGGGGAAAGCATATCCATATGGCCATTTCACTACTGTTCAAATAGCTCATCAGTGGATTTTACCCAAATTTTGTATAGAAAAACAGAAAGTCTTATATCAAAAGTCAAATTGATTAAACGAGAATTCCTTTGAATCAATAAGACAAAAGACAATAACAACTCAAAAATGTTCTACACAAAAACACAGCAAACATTTAGTAACTATTTTTATTTTTTCTTTCATTTTTCTAATAAAGTAAAGTAATTAAATTTTAAAAGATTCCGAATAATAAATTTTTCATTTTGATATATTTGCATGTGCACCTTGCTTATTAATAAAAATTGTTTTTCAGTTTTTATTTTTATTTTTTCATTGAATCTTTCAAATACATATGAATGGTTCCCAATGGGATCCCTTATGTAGAAAAATGGAAGAAAAAATAAAAATAGTTACTAAATGTTTGCTGCGTTTTTGTGTAGAACATTTTTGAGTTGTTATTGTCTTTTGTCTTATTGATTCAATGGAATTCTCATTTAATCAATTTGACTTTTGATATAAGACTTTCTGTTTTTCTATACAAAATTTGGGTAAAATCCACTGATGAGCTATTTGAGCAGTAGTGAAATGGCCATATGGATATGCTTTCCCTGCGGTAATACATTTCATTTTGTAGTTTAGTTTAAAATAATAAATATTTCATGAGAATATCATGAAATATTTATATTTGAAGGAATCAAGCACGAATAAAGTAAAGTAATTAAATTTTAAAAGATTCCGAATAATAAATTTTTCATTTTGATATATTTGCATGTGCACCTTGCTTATTAATAAAAATTGTTTTTCAATTTTTATTTTTATTTTTTCATTGAATCTTTCAAATACCTATGAATGGTTCCCAATGGGATCCCTTATGTAGAAAAGTGAAAGAAAAAATAAAAATAGTTACTAAATGTTTGCTGTGTTTTTGTGTAGAACATTTTGGAGTTGTTATTGTCTTTTGTCTTATTGATTCAATGGAATTCTCATTTAATCAATTTGACTTTTGATATAAGACTTTCTGTTTTTCTATACAAAATTGGGGTAAAATCCACTGATGAGCTATTTGAGCAGTACTGAAATGGCCATATGGATATGCTTTCCCCGCAGTAATACATTTCATTTTGTAGTTTAGTTTAAAATAATAAATATTTCATGAGAATATCATGAAATATTTATATTTGAAGGAATCAAGCACGAATAAAGTAAAGTAATTAAATTTTAAAAGATTCCGAATAATAAATTTTTCATTTTGATATATTTGCATGTGCACCTTGCTTATTAATAAAAATTGTTTTTCAATTTTTATTTTTATTTTTTCATTGAATCTTTCAAATACATATGAATGGTTCCCAATGGGATCCCTTATGTAGAAAAATGAAAGAAAAAATAAAAATAATTACTAAATGTTTGCTGTGTTTTTGTGTAGAACATTTTTGAGTTGTTATTGTCTTTTGTCTTATTGATTCAATGGAATTCTCATTTAATCAATTTGACTTTTGATATAAGACTTTCTGTTTTTCTATACAAAATTTGGGTAAAATCCATTGATGAGCTATTTGAGCAGTAGTGAAATGGCCATATGGATATGCTTTCCCCGCAGTAATACATTTCATTTTGTAGTTTAGTTTAAAATAATAAATATTTCATGAGAATATCATGAAATATTTATATTTGAAGGAATCAAGCACGAATAAAGTAAAGTAATTAAATTTTAAAAGATTCCGAATAATAAATTTTTCATTTTGATGTATTTGCATGTGCACCTTGCTATTAATAAAAATTGTTTTTCAATTTTTATTTGTATTTTTTCATTGAATCTTTCAAATACATATGAATGGTTCCCAATGGGATCCCTTATGTAGAAAAATGAAAGAAAAAATAAAAGTAGTTACTAAATGTTTGCTGTGTTTTTGTGTAGAACATTTTTGAGTTGTTATTGTCTTTTGTCTTATTGATTCAATGGAATTCTCATTTAATCAATTTGACTTTTGATATAAGACTTTCTGTTTTTCTATACAAAATTTGGGTAAAATCCACTGATGAGCTATTTGAGCAGTAGTGAAATGGCCATATGGATATGCTTTCCCCGCAGTAATACATTTCATTTTGTAGTTTAGTTTAAAATAATAAATATTTCATGAGAATATCATGAAATATTTATATTTGAAGGAATCAAGCACGAATAAAGTAAAGTAATTAAATTTTAAAAGATTCCGAATAATAAATTTTTCATTTTGATATATTTGCATGTGCACCTTGCTTATTAATAAAAATTCTTTTTCAATTTTTATTTTTATTTTTTCATTGAATCTTTCAAATACATATGAATGGTTCCCAATGGGATCCCTTATGTAGAAAAATGAAAGAAAAAATAAAAATAGTTACTTAATGTTTGCTATGTTTTTGTGTAGAACATTTTTGAGTTGTTATTGTCTTTTGTCTTATTGATTCAATGGAATTCTCATTTAATCAATTTGACTTTTGATATAAGACTTTCTGTTTTTCTATACAAAATTTGGGTAAAATCCACTGATGAGCTATTTGAGCAGTAGTGAAATGGCCATATGGATATGCTTTCCCCGCAGTAATACATTTCATTTTGTAGTATAGTTTAAAATAATAAATATTTCATGAGAATATCATGAAATATTTATATTTGAAGGAATCAAGCACGAATAAAGTAAAGTAATTAAATTTTAAAAGATTCCGAATAATAAATTTTTCATTTTGATATATTTGCATGTGCACCTTGCTTATTAATAAAAATTGTTTTTCAATTTTTATTTTTATTTTTCCATTGAATCTTTCAAATACATATGAATGGTTCCCAATGGGATCCCTTATGTAGAAAAATGAAAGAAAAAATAAAAATAACTACTAAATGTTTGCTGTGTTTTTGTGTAGAACATTTTTGAGTTGTTATTGTCTTTTGTCTTATTGATTCAATGGAATTCTCATTTAATCAATTTGACTTTTGATATAAGACTTTCTGTTTTTCTATACAAAATTTGGGTAAAATCCACTGATGAGCTATTTGAGCAGTAGTGAAATGGCCATATGGATATGCTTTCCCCGCAGTAATACATTTCATTTTGTAGTTTAGTTTAAAATAATAAATATTTCATGAGAATATCATGAAATATTTATATTTGAAGGAATCAAGCACGAATAAAGTAAAGTAATTAAATTTTAAAAGATTCCGAATAATAAATTTTTCATTTTGATATATTTGCATGTGCACCTTGCTTATTAATAAAAATTGTTTTTCAATTTTTATTTTTATTTTTTCATTGAATCTTTCAAATACATATGAATGGTTCCCAATGGGATCCCTTATGTAGAAAAATGAAAGAAAAAATAAAAATAGTTACTAAATGTTTCCTGTGTTTTTGTGTAGAACATTTTTGAGTTGTTATTGTCTTTCGTCTTATTGATTCAATGGAATTCTCATTTAATCAATTTGACTTTTGATATAAGACTTTCTGTTTTTCTATACAAAATTTGGGTAAAATCCACTGATGAGATATTTGAGCAGTGGTGAAATGGCCATATGGATATGCTTTCCCCGCAGTAATACATTCCATTTTGTAGTTTAGTTTAAAATAATAAATATTTCATGAGAATATCATGAAATATTTATATTTGAAGGAATCAAGCACGAATAAAGTAAAGTAATTAAATTTTAAAAGATTCCGAATAATAAATTTTTCATTTTGATATATTTGCATGTGCACCTTGCTTATTAATAAAAATTGTTTTTCAATTTTTATTTTTATTTTTTCATTGAATCTTTCAAATACATATGAATGGTTCCCAATGGGATCCCTTATGTAGAAAAATGAAAGCAAAAATAAAAATAGTTACTAAATGTTTGCTTTGTTTTGTGTAGAACATTTTTGAGTTGTTATTGTCTTTTGTCTTATTGATTCAATGGAATTCTCATTTAATCAATTTGACTTTTGATATAAGACTTTCTGTTTTTCTATACAAAATTTGGGTAAAATCCACTGATGAGCTATTTGAGCAGTAGTGAAATGGCCATATAGATATGCTTTCCCCGCAGTAATACATTTCATTTTGTAGTTTAGTTTAAAATAATAAATATTTCATGAGAATATCATGAAATATTTATATTTGAAGGAATCAAGCACGAATAAAGTAAAGTAATTAAATTTTAAAAGATTCCGAATAATAAATTTTTCATTTTGATATATTTGCATGTGCACCTTGCTTATTAATAAAAATTGTTTTTCAATTTTTATTTTTATTTTTTCATTGAATCTTTTAAATACATATGAATGGTTCCCAATGGTATCCTTTATGGAGAAAAATGAAAGAAAAAATAAAAATAGTTACTAAATATTTGCTGCGTTTTTGTGTAGAACATTTTTGAGTTGTTATTGTCTTTTGTCTTATTGATTCAATGGAATTCTCATTTAATCAATTTGACTTTTGATATAAGACTTTCTGTTTTTCTATACAAAATTTGGCTAAAATCCACTGATGAGCTATTTGAGCAGTAGTGAAATGGCCATATGGATATGCTTTCCCCGCAGTAATACATTTCATTTTGTAGTTTAGTTTAAAATAATAAATATTTCATGAGAATATCATGAAATATTTATATTTGAAGGAATCAAGCACGAATAAAGTAAAGTAATTAAATTTTAAAAGATTCCGAATAATAAATTTTTCATTTTGATATATTTGCATGTGCACCTTGCTTATTAATAAAAATTGTTTTTCAATTTTTATTTTTATTTTTTCATTGAATCTTTCAAATACATATGAATGGTTCCCAATGGGATCCCTTATGTAGAAAAATGAAAGAAAAAATAAAAATAGTTACTAAATGTTTGCTGTGTTTTTTGTGTAGAACATTTTTGAGTTGTTATTGTCTTTTGTCTTATTGATTCAATGGAATTCTCATTTAATCAATTTGACTTTTGATATAAGACTTTCTGTTTTTCTATACAAAATTTGGGTAAAATCCACTGATGAGCTATTTGAGCAGTAGTGAAATGGCCATATGGATATGCTTTCCCCGCAGTAATACATTTCATTTTGTAGTTTAGTTTAAAATAATAAATATTTCATGAGAATATCATGAAATATTTATATTTGAAGGAATCAAGCACGAATAAAGTAAAGTAATTTGATTAGAAGACTCTTGTTCATTTAAATAATGTATAAGTTATTGACGCCGTCTAAGTTTTTAAGTTTTATTAAGCAAAGCAATATTTGATACATATGAATTCTATTGCTTTGATGAATTTCATTGTTTTGATTTTGATAATATTGCCTTATAATGTTAAAATATAAAATGATTTTCATTATTTTCATATTCTTCACAATTTTGCAAATCGAATATAAATAGTAATATTTATAATTATATTCTTTCTGTATTGATTGAAACAATCTTCATTTAATATTATAGAGCTTATATTATTTAGACAATTTATAAAACACAGACTTTGACGATATTGCCTTATAAATAAAATAAGACTTTTCGATTTTATAAAGCAAAGCAATGTTTGATACATATGATTTTCATTGTTTTGATTTTGATAATTTTGCCCTATAATGTTAAAATATAAAATGATTTTCATTATTTTCATATTCTTCACAATTTTGCAAGTCGAATATAAATAGTAATCTTTCTGTATTGATTGAAACAATCTTCATTTTATATTATAGAGCTTATATTATTTAGACAATTTATAAAACACAGACTTTGACTATATTGCCTTATAAATAAAATAAGACTTTTCGATTTTATAAAGCAAAGCAATGTTTGATACATATGATTTTCATTGTTTTGATTTTGATAATTTTGCCTTATAATGTTAAAATATAAAATGATTTTCATTATTTTCATATTCTTCACAATTTTGCAAGTCGAATATAAATAGTAATCTTTCTGTATTGATTGAAACAATCTTCATTTTATATTATAGAGCTTATATTATTTAGACAATTTATAAAACACAGACCTTGACTATATTGCCTTATAAATAAAATAAGACTTTTCGATTTTATAAAGCAAAGCAATGTTTGATACATATGATTTTCATTGTTTTGATTTTGATAATTTTGCCTTATAATGTTAAAATATAAAATGATTTTCATTATTTTCATATTCTTCACAATTTTGCAAGTCGAATATAAATAGTAATCTTTCTGTATTGATTGAAACAATCTTCATTTTATATTATAGAGCTTATATTATTTAGACAATTTATAAAACACAGACTTTGATGATATTGCCTTATAAATAAAATAAGACTTTTCGATTTTATAAAGCAAAGCAATGTTTGATACATATGAATTTCATTTTTTTGATGAATTTCATTGTTTTGATTTTGATGATATAGCATTATAAAGTTAAAATGCAATATGAATTTCATTATTTTAATATTCTTCACAATTTTACAAGTCGAATATAAGTTTTATAAAGCAAAGCAATATTTGATACATATGAATTCTATTGCTTTGATGAATTTCATTGTTTTCATTTTGATGATATTGTCTTATAAAGTTACAATATAATATGAATTATTATTATTTTGATGTTTTTCACAATTTTACAAGTCGAATATAAAAATTTATTATTATATTCTTTCTATTACGTTTGAAACTATATTCTGTATATATCTTGGCGCTTATGATTATTTAGACAATTTATAGAGTTTTAAAAATATAAGATATACAAAGAATTATATATAGTTCAATTAAGCGATTAAATATATTAAATAAAATTTTTAATTCATTAAGTTTTTTGCTTCTTCTATAATTTAATTATTTTAAATTAAAAATATGTTAAATGAAAAAAGGAAAAATATTTTATAATTAAAATATTTTTTTCTTCATTATACATTTAAAATAGTTTTTATATAATTTCATCATATTATATTTGTATATAAAAAAATATATACAATATATAACTGATCGAATCATCAAGCTTAGGATGAGCTTCAGTGGATCGCAGTATGGCAGCTGCTCTACCACTTACAACACCTTGCCCGCTACAAAAGTCGTTTACAATTGATTCTAGGCATTGTCATTGTATTAAATAATGTTTTTATAAGTAACTAGCGCGGCGTACAGGTGATAATATCCTCCTGCACTTGCTATGTTACAGATAACTGTACTTATTTTTAAAGTTATTTGTCTTATTATTTTATGTAATAATTTAGATTTATCATTTGTTCAACACTATATTTTAATATTTTTACCAAATTGCAATACTTGCAATTATTATTTAAATGTAATAATTATGTCATTCTTTCATATTTTTTACTAAATGTATCAAATTGCAATACTTGCAATTATTATTTAAACATAATAATTAGGCCATTCTTTTCATATTCTTAATGTATCAAATTTCAACACTTGCAACTATTATAATAATTAGGTCATTCTTTTCATTATTTTCGCATTAAAGTAAATTCAGCGGGTGTTGAACTGTAAAATTATTGTTAGTCATGCATTTATTAAATTGTTTTTAATTTCCATTTGTTTTTATTATTTTAGTATATAAGCTATTAAGAAAATAAAGTTTGAGTCAGTGATTGACAACCATTCTTACTACACAGGTGTTACTTACTTTCTTTAACAGTCTTTCAGTTCAAGTACTAGAAAGACAAAGGAAAAAACCAAATAGTGCAAGTTCTGACGAATCGTCTGAATTTAATTCCACACTAGATTTCCTGTTTAAACAGATAACATTGGCATCACAAATTCATTGTCGTTTATCAAAGATAAACTTTAAATGGTTTAAGAGCCATACAATGCAATTGCCCCATTTTTATTATTGCAGTCCAGCTTGGATACGACCTTAGAGGCGTTCAGGCATAATCCAATGGACGTAGCGTCATACCACTGTTCTCTCGAACAAGTATTGTGCCATAGGTCCGTACCTGCGGTTCCTCTCGTACTACGCAGGAATGCTGTCGCAATAACATTTTTGTCATTAGTAGGGTAAAACTAACCTGTCTCACGACGGTCTAAACCCAGCTCACATTCCCTTGCATGGGTGAACAATCCAACGCTTGGTGAATTTTGCTTCACAATGATAGGAAGAGCCGACATCGAAGGATCAAAAAGCGACGTCGCTATGAACGCTTGGCCGCCACAAGCCAGTTATCCCTGTGGTAACTTTTCTGACACCTCTTGTTAAAAACTCCTTAAACCAAAAGGATCGATAGGCCGAGCTTTTGCTGTCCCTGTGTGTACTGAACACCGAGATCAAGTCAGCATTTGCCCTTTTGCTCTATGTGTGGTTTCTGTCCGCACTGAGCTGGCCTTGGGACACCTCCGTTATTATTTGAGAGATGTACCGCCCCAGTCAAACTCCCTACCTGGCAATGTCCTTGAATTGGATCATACCTGAGTATTGGGAGTTATACCAAATTTTAAATATTGACAATAGCACCTAAATGCCATTTTCTCATCATAATTTGTTTACAATTATATAACAAACTCTTAGTACTTTGATCAAGAAGCTTGCGTCATAACCCAATACCATTAGACATATAAATATATCCGTATGATGGCTAAGAAATGATACACCTTCCACTTAATCAAGTAAGTAAGGAAACAATAAGAGTAGTGGTATTTCACTGATGACAAAGGCCCCGAAAGACCAGTATCTCCCACTTATTCTACACCTCTTATGTCTCCTTTCACTGCCAGATTAGACTCAAGCTCAACAGGGTCTTCTTTCCCCGCTAATTATTCCAAGCCCGTTCCCTTGGCTGTGGTTTAGCTAGATAGTAGATAGGGACATACGTGATCAAGATTAACGTCATTTCCTGCCTGTGAAGGCCTATATGACGGTGGTCTTACCACTGAGTGTAATACAAAGCATCGACTAGCACCCCCCATAGGGCGTAGCCGATGGGGTTGCAACTTCAAGAACATGGCTTGCAGGCCCATGAACTTCCCCTTGCTTGAGGGCTGGAGACTATCCAACCCCGTCTGTTGAGAGTGCAACAGCACACTTCAGTCTATTCCACGCCTGACCCGCAGATATAGACAATTTAACCACAACCACCACGTGTACCCCGAAGGGACCTCACCAATAACCGGCTACAGAGATGGGCGGCTCTCTGTATGGGCCACCGGTTCCCATGGCACCCGTTTTTTTATTGTTATTAATTTAAATATAAATTATTAACAAAGGGAAACTGGTGGAAAACCCCGACAGTACCCAACTGTCTATCAGCTTTGGTGCCTGCAACACCGGGGGTCTGCTTCCCCCTATACCCCCGAGGACCCTCGTCTGCACCGTGGTTAGGTCAGCACAGACTCTTGGTGCCCCCGGGGGGGAGTAGATAGGGACAGAGAGTGTGTTCAAGATAAACGTGGGTTCCCGCCATGATGGCCCGACCACACGGTGCTCTTAACACCGGGTGAAAACAATGCGTTCACCAACGCCCCCATGCCGAAACATGATTACCAATTCGAATTCATGCATTTGGACATGTTTTCCCCCTTGGTTTGGAGCGGAGCCTATCTAAAACTCCTGTCGATCTATGGGTCTCGACACCCGGTTGCAATGCAACACCACACCGAGCTTGCGCTCTTCCCGCGATTTGGGTCTAAACCACAGCCACCACGATCCTCCCGAAGGGCCTCTCCAACTGCCAGGCTGGAACCGAAGTTCCAGGGGCTCCTGACACCCGTGGTACCAGATTAAAGTCTCCGGTCGGACTTCGCATTTATGAAAAACTACTTCCAGTTGAACCCCAAATGGTTCAGGACTGGCGGCCAAACCTCCATTCAACTACTACATCTCTTCTTCTGAAGACCTCTCGAGCGAACTCATCTAACCTACTTAGCGTGTCAGAACACTCAAGCGCCCTACTGAAATCATAAGTATCCCCAGAACGGAAAATACCCATGCTCTCTAAATTCCTAAGCCCAACGTAGAAAACACATTCAGTGAGAACATGCTTCCAATCATCAACACCTCCACCGCAAGCACAATCAGGGGCACTAGCCAAGCGCCTCGGATGTAAAAATGCGTTGAGAGAACCATGTCCGGTCAACAGAAAGCCCAAATAAAGCCCGAAACCAAAGTCCGGTCGGTCATAGGCAAAATCAGCCCTACGAATAAATTCATAGGTAACCCTACCATTATTCGACGCAACCCATCTAGCCTTCCACCTTTCAATAAGGCGGTCAACCAGTAATTTCTTTACTTGCAAAGGGCTTATACCAGACACTTCAGCACTGGTAACCCAGTCCATACTGCCAGGTGGTAACCCCTTCTTGACTCTAAAGGCGATACCACGTCGTATTACCTCAAGATCAAGCGGTGGAGCACCCAGCAACACCTGAAGTGCGTCAGTAGAGACCGTTCGACATACTGGCATACAGGCCAGCATCATGGTCCTCTGACAAGACAAAACCTCATCCCTACCATACCTTATGACATATTCATACCATACTGATGAACCAAACGCCGCACATGCGACAAACAGGTAATTGTATATGGTACGAACAGCACGCCTACTAAGACCCCAATCATTCCTTAAAATACGCCTAACCTGACCCACAATAGGAGCCATCCTATTCCTCACATATGTAAGGTGAGTCCTAAATCCCATTCTCTCACCAACCATTATACCTAAGTACCTAACCTGAGTTACATACTTCAGAAATGAACTACCAGACCGTACACTGGGGCGACGATTCCGCGACGAGAAGCCTTTAAGCAACATCATCGCAGTTTTTTGGGTTGAAACTTGTACACCCACACTATCGCCCCATGCATTTACAATGCGCATAGCTTGCTCAGCCCTAACTTCCAGCAAGGCGCGAGTTCGCCCCTCAACCATAATAAGCAGGTCATCAGCATATGCACACACACCAAAATATGCACCGAGTCGGTCCAATAGGGGATCCATCATAAGATTCCATAAATATGGACCACAAATGGAGCCCTGAGGACAGCCACAGGAAACATTCCTCCAAACCTCACCACTAGCGTCTACCAAGCAAGCCCTACGATTCTCAAAATAACTTCTCCAAAGTGGAAGTTCTCTACATCCTATTTCAGCCAATCTATTCCGTATCCTATCCCACAGCAAATAATCAAAAGCACCTTTAAAATCAACAAATATTCCAAGCACCAAATTCTCCGTTGAGCAATCAACCTTATTTTTTACATGCAGCCAAGCATCCTCAACTGATCTTCCTTCCCTAAAGCCAAACTGGTAATCAGAGAAATTAGTTCGATAGGTCTCTATCAGTCTTGTCACCATTATCCTCTCTAGTACTTTACCAAGTACCGGTAGAAGACTGATGCCCCGATAAGAGCAAGGATCGCTCCTCACCTTATCAGGCGACTTCAGAAGAGCCACAACTCGAGCCGATTTCCATGCCACCGGAAAATACCCTTCACTAATACACCTGCCAAGTAAATCCCCAAGGTGATCAGGTATGGCCGCCCAGATGTTCTTACACATCCCTCCGGTCATACCATCCATACCAGGCGACTTTCTACTCCTAACACGAGAGATGGCCTCAACAATCTCAGCTGTTTCCAGGGCTGGAGTACGGGCCACGCTCACTGAGTGATACTGCCCAATCCCCCCTGCAGCAGGAAAGAAGGTCCGCAAAAGAGCCTCACAACACCCCCCCCCCCCAAGATGACAAAGTAGCTCCGTCAACCCGAAGGCCGGTAATATCCAATCGCCTATTTCTACCCCTGCAGATACGGTAGAGCATACCCCAGGGATCATGACGATTTTCATCAACAAACTTTCTCCAATTCTTCTATTTCACCCGCAATATTTCTTTCTTGTTGAGCCTTTGGCAAGTCAAGTATGCAGCTTTCTTCAAGGTTAGATCCTCTGCGTTTGAACGTCGGGCTCTTTGGAATCGCTTCCTCAGATGTCTAACGTTCCTCCGCATCGAATCTAATTCTGAAGTCCACCACTTAACCGTGCCTCGGGCCCTCTCTCTAACACGCCCTAAAACCTCGTCATTAACCCTACACATTAATCCATCAATGTAGTTGACTTTATCGTCAACTGACATTGTACTAAAGTCATCAAAAGACTCATCTAAAGAGTACGCCCTAATTAAGCCTCTATATTGACCCCAGTTTGCGTCGTGTACCCGCCACCTCCTGTGCGGCGGAGCGACAAGCCCAAGCCTAACATGACAGTCAGCCATAATCTCAATAAAACTATGGTCACTAACACCAAATTCCTCACAAATTGTCCACCTAAAAGAAAACCCTGCTAGAGCTGCATTATTGCATGCCGTAACATCTATGTCACTGCAACCCATCGGACCATCAAAAGTATAGAGCTCGTTCGCCTCATTCAAGACTGAAATGTCACGAGCCACAAGCCACTCACCAAATTCTATTCCCCGCCTGTAATTCTGCTGACCAGCGAAATTACCAGTCAACTTACTGAGCCACATGCTAGAACAGGCATTAGCATCAACACCAAGAATCAGCGGCAAACTACCCGCTATCAAACGAACCGATTCCATATACTGCAGGTAAGGTTCCAGAGAAACACTATGCCTACAGTAAATACTGGCAAGAAACACCCTACCAAAACTACCCTCAATTGAAACACAAATGCCCCATTGAGACTTACTAACCACAACATAGTCATAGCTGCTGCTGTCGACAACAACCGCAGCGTCACCCCTATCATCAATAAATACCCTCATATCGCCTGGCAAAACCCCTGACACAACCGCCGGTAGTGAACGGCTCTTGTAATAATGCAAAAACTGAACCCTGGAAAAGATCCCTGACAATTCAACTGACAAATTTTAAAATTATGAACACTATCCATCTTAATGTCTAGAATTCACCCTTTCTACCATTGCACAATATACAGGACAGGCCGCTGTAAGCATTCTATGCCCTGAAGGTAGACCCTTAAAGGCACAGTCCCTACAATAAGCCTGGTTCACGCAGCGAAATTGTGTGTGACCAGCCTGACAACAAATTCTGCAGACAATACCCTTCGACTTACACTCTCTAACCCTATGGTCAAAACTCAGACATCTATAGCAACAGCTAACAACATCTGAAGGACGCACAGCAAAACTAAACCACTTTATGTAACAACGTCCGTTGTCCAACAATCGCTGCATAGAGGCATTTTCACCCTCCAATACCACATCAACTTTTCCAGCGGAAGGCTTCCAGGGCTCAGAAACCATACGGACTGACTTCTTAAATGCTTTTGCCGACATTTTCTCTTTAAAATTAAGCTTGCATAAATTCATCCGGAGATATCTCCGAATGAACTGCTTTAATTACCACTCTAGGGCCCAGCTTGTTTCTAACCGAAACTTCAAGCCCTACCTCACCAAACTTTGAATTTTTAACTACGTTGTCTCTCTCAGCTACAGAGGGGGTACGCAGAACCGCTCCACCATTGCGCATCGGCCTGAGTGCATGCACTCTAACCCCAAGAGAGGGGCCAACCTCCTTAACAACTTTATCGACTACCTCCTTAGCAGTGGTACACGCCTTTCCCTTTACTACCACCGACCAAGTTTCCACCGGCTTGGGTGTCACCGCAGCAATAGCGGCGGCCACCGGAGCAGCAGAAGCACCCAGAGCCGGTGCTGTGGCAGCAACCACTGGCATCGAAGTATTGGCCACAGGTCGGGGTACAGACGAGAGTTTGAGTCCCTCGATCACGCCTCTAAGCCTTTGTATTTTCCTCAGAGCAACGTTCAAGATATCCGGATACTCTGCGACGATATCCAATAACTTTCCCTCTAGGGAATGTTCTATCCCCGCAGACCTCAATCCCTTTTTGAGCCTATCCGTTACCGATTGCATCATTACGACTCAATCGTCGTCTACAGGCCCTACATTCGCGGAGTCACCTAAACTCTTCTTCTTCTTCTTTTTCTTCTTCCTCTTCTTCTTTTCTTCCTCATTCTTACCCATATCCACACAGCTGGTGATGACATCGATTTCATCTATTCCATCCATCGCACCGGTCGGTTTCTCCACGATTGGCGAACCACGCCTGTACCTCTTTTCTTCCATTAGCTCAACCTCAGCATCTTTAGCTGATGAAGAGCTACTTTCCAAAATGGACGCATGTGCCCAGTAGATAGGGACAGGATAGTGATTAGATTAACGTCTGTTCCCGGCGCGGAGCATTTACAGACGGTGGTCAGACCACTAATACTGTGCAATTCTAAGACCATGGCTTGCAGAACCATGAATCTACCCCTTGCTATAGGGTCGGAGCCTATCATAAAACTCCTCTGTTGATAGTGCAACAGCACACTTCAGTCTAATCCACGCCAGACCCGCAGAGTTAGACAATTTAACCACAACCACCACGTGTACCCCAAAGGGACCTCACCAATAACCGGCTACAGAGATGGGCGGCTCTCTGTATGGGCTACCGGTTCCCGTGGTGCCAGTCTTTTTTCAAAGGAGACTGGTGAAGAACCTCCGACAGTACCCAACTGTCTATCCAGCTTCAGTGCCTGCAATCACTGGGGGACTGGTTCCCCCTATACCCCCGAGGACCCTCGTCTGCACCGTGGTTAGATCAGCACAGACTCTTGGTGCCCCCGGGGGGGAGTAGATAGGGACAGGATAGTGATTAGATTAACGTCTGTTCCTGGCGCGGAGCCTTTACAGACGGTGGTCAGACCACTAATACTGTGCAATTTTAAGACCATGGCTTGCAGAACCATGAATCTACCCCTTGCTATAGGGTCGGAGCCTATCATAAAACTCCTCTGTTGAGAGTGCAACAGCACACTTCAGTCTAATCCACGCCAGACCCGCAGAATTAGACAATTTAACCACAACCACCACGTGTACCCCGAAGGGACCTCACCAATAACCGGCTACAGAGATGGGCGGCTCTCTGTATGGGCTACCGGTTCCCGTGGTGCCAGTCTTTTTTCAAAGGAGACTGGTGAAGAACCTCCGACAGTACCCAACTGTCTACCCAGCTTCAGTGCCTGCAATCACTGGGGGACTGGTTCCCCCTATACCCCCGAGGACCCTCGTCTGCACCGTTGTTAGATCAGCACAGACTCTTGGTGCCCCCGGGGGGGAGTAGATAGGGACAGAATGTGAATTAGATTAATGTGGGCTTCTGCCCGAGGGCAACTTACCCACAGTGCTCTAAACACCGGGTGAATACACATGGAAACCAATTTAAAACTATGTATTTGGACATAGTTTCCCCCTTGGTTTGGAGAGGAGCCTATCTTAAACTCCTGTCGATCTATGGGTCACGACACCCGGTTGCAATGCAACTCCACACCGAGCTTGCGCTCTTCCCGCGATTTGGGTCTAAACCACAGCCACCACGAGCCTCCCGAAGGGCCTCTCCAACTGTCAGGCTGGAACCGAAGTTCCAGGGGCTCCTGACACCCGTGGTACCAGATTATAGTCTCCGGTCGGACTTCGCAGTTATGAAAAAAAAAAAACTACTTCCAGTTGAACCCCAAATGGTTCGGGAGAGGCGGCCAAACCCCCATTCAACTACTATATCACCCAATCAACCATCGCCCCTAGCACGTCTTCTTCTGAAGACCTCTCGAGCGAACTCATCTAATCTACTTAGCGTGTCAGAACACTCAAGCGCCCTACTGAAATCATAAGTATCCCCAGAACGGAAAATACCCATGCTCTCTAAATTCCTAAGCCCAACGTAGAAAACACATTCAGTGAGAACGTGCTTCCAATCTTCAACACCCCCGCCGCAAGCACAATCAGGGGCACTAGCCAAGCGCCTCGGATGTAAAAATGCGTTGAGGGAACCATGTCCGGTCAGCAGAAAGTCCAAATAAAGCCCGAAACCAAAGTTCGGTCGTTCATAAGCAAAATTAGCCCTACGAATAAATTCGTAGGTAACCCTACCATTATTCGACGCATCCCATCTAGCCTTCCACCTTTCAATAAGGCGATCAAGCAATAACTTCTTTACTTGCAAAGGGCTAATACCAGACACTTCTGCACTGGTAACCCAGTCCATACTGCCAAGTGGTAACCCCTTTTTGACTCAAAAGGCGATACCACGTCGTATAACCTCAAGATCAAGCGGTGGGGCACCCAGCAACACCTGAAGTGCGTCAGTAGAGACCGTTCGACATACCGGCATACAGGCCAGCATCATGGTCCTCTGACAAGACAGAAGCTCGTCCCTACCATACCTTATGACATATTCATACCATACTGACGAACCAAACGCCGCACATGCGACAAACAGGCCATTATATATGGTACGAACAGCACGCCTACTAAGACCCCAATCATTTCTTAAAATGCGCCTAACCTGACCCACAATAGGAGCAATCCTATTCCTCACAAATGTAAGGTGAGTCCTAAATCCCATTCTCTCACCAACCATTATACCTAAGTACCTAACCTGAGTTACATACTTCAGAAATGAACTACCAGACCGTACACTGGGGCGACGATTCCGCGACGAGAAGCCTTTAAGCAACATCATCGCAGTTTTTTGGTTTGAAACTTGTACACCCACACTATCGCCCCATGCATTTACAATGCGCATAGCTTGCTCAGCCCTAACTTCCAGCAAGGCGCGAGTTCGCCCCTCAACCATAATAAGCAGGTCATCGGCATATGCACACACACCAAAATATGCACCGAGTCGGACCAGTAGGGGATCCATCATAAGATTCCATAAATATGGACCGCAAATGGAGCCCTGAGGACAGCCACAGGAAACATTCCTCCAAACCTCACCACTAGCGCCTACCAAGCAAGCCCTACGATTCTCAAAGTAACTTTTCCAAAGTGGAAGTTCCCTACATCCTATCTCAGCCAATCTGTCCAATATCCTATCCCACAGCAAATAGTCAAAAGCACCCTTAAAGTCAACAAATATCCCAAGCACTAAATTCTCTGTCGAAGAATCAACCCTATTTTTCACATGCAACCAAGCATCCTCAACTGATCTTCCTTCCCTAAAACCAAACTGGTAGTCAGAGAAATCGACCCGATAGGCCTCCATCAGTCTTGACACCATTATCCTCTCTAGTACTTTACCAAGTACCGGTAGAAGACTGATGCCCCGATAAGAGCAAGGATCACTCCTCACCTTATCAGGCGACTTCAGAAGAGCCACAACTCGAGCCGATTTCCATGCCACCGGAAAATACCCTTCACTAATACACCTGCCAAGTAAATCCCCAAGGTGATCAGGTATGGCCGCCCAGATGTTTTTACACATCCCTCCGGTCATACCATCCATACCCGGCGATTTTCTGCTCCTAATACGAGAGACGGCCTCAACAATCTCAGCTGTATCCAGGGCTGGAGTACGGGCCGCACTCACTAAGTGAGACTGCCCACTCCCCCCTGAAGCAGGAAAGAAGGTCCGCAATAGAACCTCACAACACTCCCCCCAAGATGACAAGGTAGCCCCCTCAACCCGGAGGCCGGTAATATCCAATCGCCTATTCCTACCCCTGCAGATACGGTAGAGCATACCCCAGGGATCATGACGATTTTCATCAACAAACCTCCTCCATTCTTCTTCTTTCACCCGCAATATTTCCTTCTTGTAGAGCCTCTGGGCAGTCGTGAATGCAGCTTTCTTCAAAGGTAGATCCTCTGCGTTAGAACGTCGGGCTCTTTGGAATCGCTTCCTAAGATGTCTAACATTCCTTCGCATTAAATCTAATTCTGAAGTCCACCACTTAACCCTGCCTCGGACCCTTCCACTAACACGCCCTAAAACCTCATCGTTAACTCTACACATCAATCTATCAATGTAGTTGACCTGATTATCAACTGACATTGCCCTAAATTCATCAAAAGACCCATCTAAGGAGTACGCCCTAATTAAGCTCCTATATTGATCCCAGTTTGTGTCGTGTAACCGCCACCTCCGGTGCGGCGGTGCGACAATCCCAGGCCTAATATGACAGTTAGCCATAATCTCAATAAGACTATGGTCACTCACACCAAATTCCTCACAAATTGTCCATCTAAAAGCAAATCTAGCTAGGGCTGCATTATTGCATGCCGTAACATCAATGTCACTGCAACCCATCGGACCATCAAAAGTATAAAGCTCGTTCGCCTCATTCAAGACTGAAATGTCACGAGCCACAAGCCACTCACCAAATTCTATTCCCCGCCTGTAACCCCGCTGACCGGCAAAATCACCAGTCAACTTACTATGCCACATACTGGAACAAGCATTGGCATCTACACCAAGAATCAGCGGGTGACTCCCCGCTATTAAACGAACCGATTCCATATACTGCAGATAAGGTTCCAGAGAAACACTATGCCTACAGTAAATACTGGCAAGAAATACCCTACCAAAGCCACCCTCAACTGAAACACAAACGCCCCATTGAGACTTACAAACCTCTACACAGTCATAGCTGCTGCTGTCAACAACAACTGCAGCATCGCCCCTATCATCAGTAAATACCCTCATGTCACCAGGAAGACCCCTGACACAACCGCCAGTTGTGTACGGCTCTTGCAATAATGCAAAAACCGAACCCTTCCGGCGCATTGCCTGGCCTAACTCACACACTACTGGGAAAGAACCCTGACAATTCAACTGCACGATTTTGAAACTATAAACACTATCCATTTTAATGTCTAGAGTTCACCCTTGCAACCAACGAACAATACACTGGACAGGCTCCTGTAAGCATTCTATGCCCTGAAGGTAGACCCTTAAAGGCACAGTCCCTGCAATAGGCCTGATTCACACAGCGAAATTGCGTATGACCAGTCTGACAACAAATCCTGCATACAAGTTGCTTTGATCTACATTCTTTAACCCTATGGTCAAAACTCAGGCATCTGTAGCAGCAGCTAACGACATCTGAAGGACGCACAGCAAAGCTAAACCACTTAATGTAGCAACGACCATTATCTAACAATCGATGCATAGCAGCACTTTCACCCTCCAACACCACATCCACTTTACCAGCGGAAGATTTCCAAGGCCCAGAAACCATGCGGACGGACTTCTTAAACTCTTCTGCCGACATTTTATCCCTAAAATTCAGCTCATAAGCTTCGTCCATGAATTCAACCGGAGATATCTCCGAGTGGACTCCCCTAACGACCACCCTAGGGCCCAGCTTGTTCCTAACAGACACTTCAAGCCCTACTTCACTAAACTTCGAGTTTTTAATCAAATTGTCCCTCTCGGCTACAGAGGGGGTACGCAGTACCGCTCCCCCATTGCGTATCGGTTTGAGTGCATGCACTCTAACACCAAGTGAAGGACCAACCGCCTTTACCACCTTATCTACTACCTCCTTAGAGGTAGTACCCGCCTTTCCCTTCACTACCACCGACCAAGTTTCCACCGGCTTGGGTGTCACCGCAGCAATAGCGGCGGCCACCGGAGCAGCAGAAGCACCCAAAGCCGGTGCTGTGGCAGAAACCACGGGCGCCGAAATATTGGGCATAGGTCGGGGTATAGACGAGAGTTTGGCACCCTCGATCACGCCCTTAAGTCTTTCTATTTTCCTCAAAGTTTTATTCAGAATATTAGGATATTCTGCGGCGAGATCTAGTAACTTCCCCTCAAGCGAATGTTCGATCCCCGCAGACATCAATGCCTTCCTGAACCTATCCGTAAGCGATTGCATCATAACAACGCAATCATCTTCTTCTGGCCCTACGTAAGCAGAATCCCCTACACTCTTCTTCTTCTTTTTCTTCTTCTTCTTCCTCTTCTTCTTTTCTTCATTATTCTTACCAGTCTCCACACAGCTAGTAATGACTTCTATATCATCCATGACACCGGCCGGCTTCTCCACTGTTGGCGAACCTCTCCTGTACCGCTTTCCGTCAGTAAGCTCAACCTCAACTTCATCAGCTGATGATGAGTCACTCTCAATCCTGGCCGCACGAACCTCTTCTGTCGCATCAGACAGCTCAGCTCCCCTCCTGGCACCCTTTCTCCTGGTAGTAGGCATACCAACAGCAATAATCAGCACCCACACGCAGTCAGAAAATCAATATATGGCAGTAAACCACACGTCAATCCAATCCAGTTACAAAGAATCTTTGTTAATCCAGCAATCCAATAATATTGAATAAAAGCCACAGCAGAAGTTGCGATATTCACACACAGCTGCAACCTTTGTACATCCAATAAAAACGTTAATCCGGCAAGATAATAAATGCCACAGCAGATGTTGTGTGCACGTGCAATGCACACACAAGCTCAAGCACCCTTGCACCGTCAGTAATTCAATAGGTAATAAAAATCAATATGCTCTTTTATAGCAGGGGCAATAAATGTCTTAGCAAAATCCGTGCACACCTGCAATGCACACACAAGCCAGAACAACCCTTGAACCGTCAATAAGGCAATAAAACAACCACCGCCGCTAAGCAGGGGTAATAAATACCACAGCAAAAAATGTGCACACGTAAAATGCACACACAAGCAGCAGCAACCCTCTCACAAGCAATAAATCTGTAACGAAATATAAAACACACAATTATTAAATTTAATCCTTAAAAGGACAATTTAGCAATAAAAGCAGCAATAAAAACACAGCAAGTCCCGCGCGCACAAGCAAAGCACACACAAGCCAGCACCAACCCTTATTGCGTCAGCCAAAACAACAATTTCACAATGCAGTAGCAAAGCAAAAAATATTCGCCAAAAAACAATCAAACAGCCGTAAAGACGTCTGCACAATTCAACTGTTAAACAACGAATGGTAGATAGGGACAGGATAGTGATTAGATTAACGTCTATTCCTGGCGCGGAGCCTTTACAGACGGTGGTCAGACCACTAATACTGTGCAATTTTAAGACCATGGCTTGCAGAACCATGAATCTACCCCTTGCTATAGGGTCGGAGCCTATCATAAAACTCCTCTGTTGAGAGTGCAACAGCACACTTCAGTCTAATCCACGCCAGACCCGCAGAATTAGACAATTTAACCACAACCACCACGTGTACCCCGAAGGGACCTCACCAATAACCGGCTACAGAGATGGGCGGCTCTCTGTATGGGCTACCGGTTCCCGTGGTGCCAGTCTTTTTTCAAAGGAGACTGGTGAAGAACCTCCGACAGTACCCAACTGTCTATCCAGCTTCAGTGCCTGCAATCACTGGGGGACTGGTTCCCCCTATACCCCCGAGGACCCTCGTCTGCACCGTGGTTAGATCAGCACAGACTCTTGGTGCCCCCGGGGGGGAGTAGATAGGGACAGGATAGTGATTAGATTAACGTCTGTTCCTGGCGCGGAGCCTTTACAGACGGTGGTCAGACCACTAATACTGTGCAATTTTAAGACCATGGCTTGCAGAACCATGAATCTACCCCTTGCTATAGGGTCGGAGCCTATCATAAAACTCCTCTGTTGAGAGTGCAACAGCACACTTCAGTCTAATCCACGCAAGACCCGCAGAATTAGACAATTTAACCACAACCACCACGTGTACCCCGAAGGGACCTCACCAATAACCGGCTACAGAGATGGGCGGCTCTCTGTATGGGCTACCGGTTCCCGTGGTGCCAGTCTTTTTTCAAAGGAGACTGGTGGAAAACCTCCGACAGTACCCAACTGTCTATCCAGCTTCAGTGCCTGCAATCACTGGGGGACTGGTTCCCCCTTTACCCCCGAGGACCCTCGTCTGCACCGTGATTAGATCAGCACAGACTCTTGGTGCCCCCGGGGGGGGGGGTAGATAGGGACAGAGTGATCAAGATTTCACGTCAGTACCGCCATGATGGCATAAGCTGACGGTGGTCTTACCACTGAGCACAATACAAAGCGTCGACTAGCGCCCCCCATAGGGCGTAGCCGATGGGGTTGCAACTTCAAGAACATGGCTTGCAGGCCCATGAACTTCCCCTTGCTTGAGGGTTGGAGACTATCCAACCCCGTCTGTTGAGAGTGCAACAGCACACTTCAGTCTATTCCACGCCAGACCCGCAGATATAGACTATTTAACCACAGCCACCACGTGTACCCCGAAGGGACCTCACCAATAACCGGCTACAGAGATGGGCGGCTCTCTGTATGGGCCACCGGTTCCCGTGGCGCCCGTTTTTTACTGTTATTAATTCAAATACAACTATCATCAAAGGGAAACTGGTGGAAAACCCCGACAGTAGTCAACTGTCTATCAGCTTTGGTGCCTGCAACACCGGGGGACTGGTTCCCCCTATACCCCCGAGGACCCTCGTCTGCACCGTGGTTAGATCAGCACAGACTCTTGGTGCCCCCGGGGGGGAGTAGATAGGGACAGGATAGTGATTAGATTAACGTCTGTTCCTGGCGCGGAGCCTTTACAGACGGTGGTCAGACCACTAATACTGTGCAATTTTAAGACCATGGCTTGCAGAACCATGAATCTACCCCTTGCTATAGGGTCGGAGCCTATCATAAAACTCCTCTGTTGAGAGTGCAACAGCACACTTCAGTCTAATCCACGCCAGACCCGCAGAATTAGACAATTTAACCACAACCACCACGTGTACCCCGAAGGGACCTCACCAATAACCGGCTACAGAGATGGGCGGCTCTCTGTATGGGCTACCGGTTCCCGTGGTGCCAGTCTTTTTTCAAAGGAGACTGGTGAAGAACCTCCGACAGTACCCAACTGTCTATCCAGCTTCAGTGCCTGCAATCACTGGGGGACTGGTTCCCCCTATACCCCCGAGGACCCTCGTCTGCACCGTGGTTAGATCAGCACAGACTCTTGGTGCCCCCGGGGGGAAAGTAGATAGGGACAGAGCGGATCTCGTTAATCCATTCATGCGCGTCACTAATTAGATGACGAGGCATTTGGCTACCTTAAGAGAGTCATAGTTACTCCCGCCGTTTACCCGCGCTTACTTGAATTTCATCACTTTGACATTCAGAGCACTGGGCAGAAATCACATTGTGTCAACACCCGTTAGGGCCATCACAATGCTTTGTTTAAATTAGACAGTCGGATTCGCCAAGTCCGTGCCAGTTCTGAATTGATTGTTAATTGATAGTCGTTATAATTTAAAAGGAATATATCTTGCGATAATTCCCTAAAAATTTTAGCAAGAAAGTTCCACAATTGGCTACGTAACTACTATCCGGGGAACAAGATACGAGAATATCTCTATTTACCCAGAACGAGTACATAAACCATGTTATTGCTTCCCAATCAAGCCCGACTATCTCAATCTTCAAAGCCAATCCTTATCCCGAAGTTACGGATCTAATTTGCCGACTTCCCTTACCTACATTATTCTATCGACTAGAGACTCTTCACCTTGGAGACCAGCTGCGGATATTGGTACGGCCTGTTGAGAAGTTTGCGTGAACCCGCCATAAATTTTCAAGGTCCGAGGAGAAAATATCGACACAACAGTAAATGTCATGCTCTTCTAATCCATCTACCATATCTCTCTTCGAAAGACTTCCATGGTAGTACGATTATAAAACAGAAAAGAAAACTCTTCCGATATCTCTCGACGGCTTCTTTATGGTCGTTCCTGTTGCCAGGATGAGCACAAGGCCCATATTTAATAACAAACGGATACTCAACAGGTTACGGAATTGGAACCGTATTCCTTTTCGTTCAAAATTATTCAAGAGGTCAACTACTATGTAAAAAAAATATTTTTTTTACTTTTCATTATTACTTGAAAATTTTCGGCTTTCGCCTTGAACTTAGGACCGACTAACTCGTGATCAACCACTGTTCACACGAAAGCCTTCTCCACTTCAGTCCTCCAAGGTCTCATTCGATTATTTGCTACTACCACCAAGATCTGTACCAATGGCAGCTCCATGCAGGCTTACGCCAAACACTTCTATGCTCGCCATTGTACCCTCCTACTCACTAAAGTTTCAAAGTTTATTAATTCAACCAAGATTGAACATAAACCATCTACTTTAGCGGTAATGTATAGGTATACAACTTAAGCGCCATCCATTTTAAGGGCTAGTTGCTTCGGCAGATGAGTTGTTACACACTCCTTAGCGGATTACGACTTCCATGTCCACCGTCCTGTTGTTTTAAGCAACCAACGCCTTTCATGGTATCTGCATGAGATGTTAATTTGGGCACCGTAACATTACGTTTGGTTCATCCCACAGCGCCAGTTCTGTTTACCAAAAGTGGCCCACTGGGCACATTATATCACAACCACAACCTTCATACCAAGAAAGGTGAGGTTCTTACCCATTTAAAGTTTGAGAATAGGTTAAGATCGTTTCGACCCTAAGGCCTCTAATCATTCGCTTTACCAGATAAGATTATTTTACATAAATTTAAAATGCACCAGCTATCCTGAGGGAACCAGCTACTAGATGGTTCGGTTGGTCTTTCGCCCCTATACTCAATTCTGACAATCGATTTGCACGTCAGAACTGTTTCGGTCTTCCATCAGGGTTTCCCCTGACTTCAACCTGATCAAGTATAGTTTACCATCTTTCGGGTCACAGCATATATGCTCAAGGTACGCTCTAGTTAGAGGTATAAATAATATAAATATTATTATACATAACTGTATAGAACGCCCCGGGATTGAATTAATAGGCTATTAAAAATAGACTAAAAACTAATCCCTTTTAAAGTTATGTTAATTACGCTATTAGGTTTTTTATTCCCAATAACTTGCAAATATGTTAGACTCCTTGGTCCGTGTTTCAAGACGGGTCCCGAAGGTATCCTGAATCTTTCGCATTGTTAATCATATAAGTGCATATAATAAACATAAAAATCAATGATTAATATGCCATTATAAAATATAAATTTATTTAAGCACTATATATAATAAATCTATCAATACTTTATCAAATCAAAAGCATTTATTCTATATTAAATTGCAAGCAAAATAATTTGAATAAACATACGCATATTGATCTTATGATAAATATTACAATATTAATAGATTACAATGTCCTTTATAGAAAAAATGCACACCATTATTATAATATTTATAAATATTAAAATCATAATGATGAATTTTCTATAACGGATATTCAGGTTCACCCGGCTTAACCTCTAAGCAGTTTCACGTACTATTTAACTCTCTATTCAGAGTTCTTTTCAACTTTCCCTCACGGTACTTGTTTACTATCGTTCTCATGGTTATATTTAGTTTTAGATGGAGTTTACCACCCACTTAGTGCTGCACTATCAAGCAACACGACTCTTTGGAAATGTCATCTAGTAATCATTAACGTTATACGGGCCTGGCACCTCTATGGGTAAATGGCCTCATTTAAGAAGGACTTAAATCGTTAATTTCTCATACTAGAAATTTGACATTCCATACACTGCATCTCACATTTGCCGTAAAGACAAAGTGACTTAGTGCTGAACTGTTTTCTTTTCGCTCGCCGCTACTAAGAAAATCCTTGTTAATTTCTTTTCCACCCCTTATTAATATGCTTAAATATGCTTAAATTCAGGTACTCCCATATGAGTTGAGGTTGTATATATGTAAAATTATTTTTATTTTAATAAGAATATAAAAAAACTACCATCATCATCAATAAAATCTTTTTCGTTCTGCCTTGGATTGATCGAACCCAAATAATCAGTCCACACATTAGAGCAACATTCAAAAAGTTTGGCTGCTGCTGCTCCCCCCTCTTATGCGCTGCACCTACGCACACATTGTTTATCCATAAAATGGATGTTGATTCTTTTGATTTCTTTAATGAGACAATTCTAGATTCATAAATGATTTTTTATGCTAGACTTTTCTCAACAAAATCAAAGAATTTATTTTGATTTTATTTAATGTGAGGCATTTTTAATATCTTTAGCTTTTAATATTATGAATAAATTTTATCCAATAATACAACATGTGCTTTAAAAAATTATAAAAAAAATCTGTATATAAAATAATATACAGATTTTAAATATAATAATTAAAGCAACTTATTAGGCATAGTCTTACAACCCTCAACCATATGTAGTCCAAGCAGCACTTTAATTATAAATCAAAGTACCTTACAGCATGGACTGCGATATGCGTTCAAAATATCGATGTTCATGTGTCCTGCAGTTCACACGATGACGCACAGTTGGCTGCGTTCTTCATCGATCCATGAGCCAAGTGATCCACCGCTTAGAGTGATATTTTTTGTTTTATTTAAAAAAAGCAATTCATAAATTTGTTTATTGAAAGAAATCAAAAATACACCAAACATTTAATTGGCATATATCAATTCCATCAATAATGTATTTTTTTTTTTAAACATAAAATTTTTGTTGCGCATGTCTTAGTTCTAAAAGAACAAGTTATTAACTTATATAAAAACAAAATCGTTTTATACAAGTACAACTATAATTTTATGTTTGTTATTAAATAAAATGTATGCAACATTTTATAAATATATGACAATACTATAGAGTATTATCAATATTATATATTTTTTTATTTCAGCACACAGAAATTTCGTTACGACTTTTGTGACAAGCACATTGTATATATTATATATATACATTTTTCAATTCATAAATTTTTATGTGACAAGCACATACATCTATGACTTTTGAGACAAGCATTATAGTTTTATAATTTTTTGTTTTATTTAAAATAAGCAATTCATAAATTTCGCTTTACCCATATAAGATCGTTTTACATAAATTTTAAATGCACCAGCTATCCTGAGAGAAACTGGAGGGAACCATCTTTTAGATGGTTCCATTGGTCTTTTGCCCCTATATTCTTGTGACAAGCACATTGTATATATTATATATATATACATTTTTCAATTCATACATTTTTATGTGACAAGCACATTTATGATTTTTGAGACAAGCATATAATTTTATAATTTTTTATTATAATTTTATTATTATAATTTTTATAGTTTTTCATTTAACGGTAAGGAACACATTAATGATCCTTCCGCAGGTTTACCTACGGAAACCTTGTTACGACTTTTACTTCCTCTAAATAATCAAGTTCGGTCAACTTTTGCGAAACATCCGTAACACACAAGGCGTTACAGTGATCACGTCCAAAGACCTCACTAAATAATTCAATCGGTAGTAGCGACGGGCGGTGTGCACAAAGGGCAGGGATTTAATCAATGCGAGTTAATGACTCACACTTACTAGGAATTCCAAGTTCATGTGAACAGTTTCAGTTCACAATCCCAAGCATGAAAGTGGTTCAGCGGTTTACCGGGACCTCTCGGTCTAGGAAATACACGTTGATACTTTCATTGTAGCGCGCGTGCAGCCCAGGACATCTAAGGGCATCACAGACCTGTTATTGCTCAATCTCGTTATTGCTAGACGCAATTTGTCCATTTAAGAAGCTAGTGTCCTTATAATGGGACAAACCAACAGGTACGGCTCCACTCTTGTAGACGACCTCAAACACTCACACATTTTACTGTGCTCATGAATGAAGGTTACAAAAAGCTTCAAACACCATAATCCTGAAAGCATCTGTTTAATATATTTGAGTCTCGTTCGTTATCGGAATTAACCAGACAAATCACTCCACGAACTAAGAACGGCCATGCACCACCACCCATAGATTCGAGAAAGAGCTATCAATCTGTCTTACACACTTATGTTCGGACCTGGTAAGTTTTCCCGTGTTGAGTCAAATTAAGCCGCAGGCTCCACTCCTGGTGGTGCCCTTCCGTCAATTCCTTTAAGTTTCAGCTTTGCAACCATACTTCCCCCGGAGCCCAAAAGCTTTGGTTTCCCGTGAAGCGACTGAGAGAGCCACGATAGTAGCTACACCCAATTGCTAGCTGGCATCGTTTATGGTTAGAACTAGGGCGGTATCTGATCGCCTTCGAACCTCTAACTTTCGTTCTTGATTAATGAAAACATCTTTGGCAAATGCTTTCGCTTAAGTTAGTCTTACGACGGTCCAAGAATTTCACCTCTTGCGTCGTAATACTAATGCCCCCAAACTGCTTCTATTAATCATTACCTCTTGATCTAAAAACCAATGAAAGTAGAACAGGGGTCTTATTTCATTATTCCATGCACAAAATATTCAGGCATTTGGAGCCTGCTTTAAGCACTCTAATTTGTTCAAAGTAATTGTACCGGCCCACAACAACACTCGATGAAGAGCACTGAAGCAGGTTTAAATAAGAGGAACATGTGAAAAATACAAGTATCTAACACACATAAGAACTCCACCGGTAATACGCTTACATACATAAGGTACAGTACAAACTACAATTATAGTTGTACTACCCGTATTAAGCACAAGCTCAACTACGAACGTTTTAACCGCAACAACTTTAATATACGCTATTGGAGCTGGAGTTACCGCGGCTGCTGGCACCAGACTTGCCCTCCAATAGGTCCTTGTTAAAGGAACTAAAGTGTACTCATTCCAATTACAGGGCCTCTAATATGAGTCCTGTATTGTTATTTTTCGTCACTACCTCCCCGAGCTGGGAGTGGGTAATTTACGCGCCTGCTGCCTTCCTTAGATGTGGTAGCCGTTTCTCAGGCTCCCTCTCCGGAATCGAACCCTGATTCCCCGTTACCCGTAGCAACCATGGTAGTCCTAGATACTACCATCAAAAGTTGATAGGGCAGACATTTGAAAGATCTGTCGCCGGTACGAGACCATGCGATCTGCAAGTTATCTAGAGTTCAACCATAATAACGATCTTGCAATCGCTTGGTTTTAGCCTAATAAAAGCACACGTCCCAAAGGTCCGTGTTTATAATGCATGTATTAGCTCTAGAATTACCACAGTTATCCAAGTAACTGCTAACGATCTAAGGAACCATAACTAATATAATGAGCCTTTTGCGGTTTCACTTTTAATTCGTGTGTACTTAGACATGCATGGCTTAATCTTTGAGACAAGCATATAACTACTGGCAGGATCAACCAGAATAATGTTTTAAAATTTTCAATTTTCTTCATAATAATGAAAGGAAAATTAACGAAAAATCAGCTTTTATGCGTCATTATCGCCATTTTCATATTCAAATATTTCTATTATTATTATTCGATGTTTTTTCGAATAATAATTTATATTATCATTTTATTTCATCTATTTATTTTATCATTACATCATATAGTATTTTCCAATACATATGATTTCATTTTGATATGTAATTCAGAATTACACATTTTTCTTATATCTTATATGTTTTATCTTTAAAAAAAACACCACAAGAAAATTTTTTATTTCTTAATTTTTAATGTTGTTATCCCCAAAAACTTCAAAAATTAGTTGAAGTAATGGAGACCAACATAAAAAATTTTTATAAGGTCTCTATGAAGTAAGAACAATCCGTTTTCGCACTTTGTTAAATTTCGTATCGAGTTTACTTTAATAATAATACTCTATTGATGAAAAACTGCTAGTGACATTTATGTCACTTCTAATAAAACAATTCCGGTCGCCAGTCGGAATATACACATACCTTTTTTCCATATTGTGTGTTGGGTGTAGGAATAAAAATGTTATGGAAAAAAGTATACCGCCACTTTGCCATTATATAATATTTTGTTTCGTTTTTCTTTATTTGTATTTATATTTTAGTAACTCTTTGATGAAATCAGCAAAATAACAAACGTGATGTTTATGCTTCGAGACAATTTTAGTACGATGCATATTACGAATTCTTGCTAACCCATTTAAAAAAATAAATTAGGCGAACAAAAATCCATTGATCAAACTTTTATTTTTGTTTCACAACTTCACATTTCTTATTTTATAATAAAAGTAAAGAGATCATCATAGTACGAATTCTTGCTAACCCATTTAAAAAAATAAATTAGGCGAACAAAAATCCATTGATCAAACTTTTATTTTTGTTTCACAACTTCACAAATTCACATTTCTTATTTTATAATAAAAGTAAAGAGATCATCATAGTACGAATTCTTGCCAACCCATTTAAAAAAATAAATTAGGCGAACAAAAATCCATTGATCAAACTTTTATTTTTGTTTCACAACTTCACATTTCTTATTTTATAATAAAAGTAAGTGTTTTCGCACATCACAAATAACATTTAATGAATACATCATCAAAAGCATTCTTTCTTATAATTTTTCTTCCTTTTTGAATCCCCAACACATTTTGAATATAATTATTTCAACATCATGTATTTAAAACAAATTTCCAAAAATTATGACGAACTCATCGCCAACACATCAAAAAGATATGCGAACGATAGTCCATCCAAAACACAAAATTTTCACTTCAAAACATCATTACATTTGATTTTCATACAAGATATTAAAAAAAACAAAATCGTCGGGGTTTTTTCACCATAATTTCATTTCAACAACATTACTTAAAGATGATTTCAGCATGGTTACCCGCCAATTTTGTTTTTCATACAACTTACCCGCAACTTTGGTATTCTTACCACTATATTATAATACAGAAAAATAAGATTTTTCGATAGATTAGAGCGAAACTCGTTAATTGTTTTAAAAAATACTTTTAAATTGATAAAAAATACCCTTGTTTATTTAAATAATGTATAAGTTATTGCCGCCGTTTAAGTTTTTAAGTTTTATAAAGCAAAGCAATATTTGATACATATGAATTCTATTGCTTTGATGAATTTCATTGTTTTGATTTTGATAATATTGCCTTATAATGTTAAAATATAAAATGATTTTCATTATTTTCATATTCTTAACAATTTTACAAGTCGAATATAAATAGCAATATTTATAATTATATTCTTTCTTTATTGATTAAAACAATCTTCATTTTATATTATAGAGCTTATATTATTTAGACAATTTATAAAACACAGACTTTGATGATATTGTCTTATAAATAAAGTAAGACTTTTCGATAGATTGAAGATAGGGACATACGTGATCAATATTAACGTCATCTCCTGCCTGTGAAGGCCTATATGACGGTGGTCTTACCACTGAGTGTAATACAAAGCGTCGACTAGCGCCCCCCATAGGACGTAGCCGATGGAGTTGCAACTTCAAGAACATGGCTTGCAGGCCCATGAACTTCCCCTTGCTTGAGGGTTGGAGACTATCCAACCCCGTCTGTTGAGAGTGCAACAGCACACTTCAGTCTATTCCACGCCTGACCCGCAGATATAGACAATTTAACCACAACCACCACGTGTACCCCGAAGGGACCTCACCAATAACCGGCTACAGAGATGGGCGGCTCTCTGTATGGGCTACCGGTTCCCGTGGTGCCAGTCTTTTTTCAAAGGAGACTGGTGGAAAACCTCCGACAGTACCCAAATGTCTATCCAGCTTCAGTGCCTGCAATCACTGGGGGACTGGTTCACCCTATACCCCCGAGGACCCTCGTCTGCACCGTGATTAGATCAGCACGGACTCTTGGTGCCCCCGGGGGGGTGAAGATAGGGACGGAGCGAAACTCGTTAATTGTTTTAAAAATACTTTTATATTGATTAGAAGACTCTTGTTTATTTAAATAATGTATAAGTTATTGCCGCCGTCTAAGTTTTTAAGTTTTATAAAGCAAAGCAATATTTGATACATATGAATTCTATTGCTTTGATGAATTTCATTGTTTTGATTTTGATAATATTGCCTTATAATGTTAAAATATAAAATGATTTTCATATTCTTCACAATTTTTGCAAATCGAATACAAATAGTAATATTTATAATTATATTCTTTCTGTATTGATTGAAACAATCTTCATTTTATATTATAGAGCTTATATTATTTAGACAATTTATAAAACACAGACTGATGACGTCTGTTTTGCAATGTTGAGGCGGTTTACCAAACGCTCGCAATTGGACAAATACAATTATCTCCTCAACTTCCTATATTACAGAACACAGTTTTTGGCTGGATTGTAGCCGGAAAAATAAATAGAGAACACTTAACAGATGCATCCTGTGGAATGTGCATCGAAGATGAAGCGCTTGAAGCTTCCATTGCTCGACTCTGGCAACTAGAAGAAGTTAAACCAACTAAAAGGCTGCTATCAATTGCTGACAGACAATGTGAAGAACACTTTGCACAAAACACAACTAGAAACCATCAGGGCCGCTTCATAGTCAAAATACCATTTCATCAAAACCCCAATACTTTAGGCGACTCACATGCAATTTCTTTTAATCGATTTCTCGCTCTAGAACGACGTCTTCTAAAGAATCCGGAATTGAAGGCTAAATACACTGAATTTATGGATGAGTATGAGTCAATGGGACACATGACAAGATTGGCAACAAAATCCATAATTTCCCCAAACTACTACATCCCACATCATTGCGTATTAAGGCCCGAAAGTTCAACCACTAAACTCAGAGTAGTATTTGATGCGTCGGCTAAAACTTCATCAGGACACTCTTTAAATGATCTGATGTTTACAGGACCGACACTACAAGCAGAGCTTTTCTCCATTCTCCTAAGGTTTCGTATGCCTAGGTTCGTTTTTACCACTGACGTTAAAAAGATGTATAGACAGGTATTAATAGCTCCAGAAGATCGTCAATTTCAGCTAATAATCTGGAGAAAGGATACCACTATGCCCATTGCATACTACCAACTCAACACAGTTACATATGGCATCAGAGCTGCTCCATACTTAGCAACCAAATGTCTGGAGCAATTGGCTAAAGAAAATGACTTACGTTACCCTCTTGCCTCCCAATTTCTTAAAGAAAATTTCTACGTGGATGACGGCTTAGGCGGCTCAAATAGCTTAATAACAGCAATACAATTACAAGACCAACTTGTAGAGGTCATGAAGCAAGGCGGATTTACGTTACAAAAATGGTGCGCAAACCACCCACAATTACTCCGAAATATTCCACAAGGGGACTTGGAGGTAAATTTAGATTTTGAGAGCATAGAAGCTAACACCATCAAAACATTAGGACTTGTTTGGCTGCCGAAAACCGACGAACTGGGTATCAAGGTCAATTCTCACAACGCTAAAAGGGTATCTAAGCGAACGGTAACCTCAGACCTGGCTAAATTATTCGACCCATTGGGGATTCTATCTCCAATTATAGTAACGGCGAAAATGTTTATTCAGGAATTGTGGGAGTTAAAGGTGGATTGGGATCAATCTTTGCCTGAATCACTGTATACTAAATGGATCACATTTTGCACAGATTTGAATGCATTAAAAACTCTTCAAATATCAAGACACATTTTCAAAGGAAGAGTTCCAGAATCCCAACAACTACACGTTTTTACAGACGCATCCGAAAAGGCTTATGGAGCTGCGGCCTATATTCGATCAGTCTTTAAAGATGGCACCATCATGGTACACTTACTCTGTGCTAAATCCCGCATATCTCCACTTAAACGGCAAACAATACCACGGTTGGAGCTATGTGCAGCTACACTAGGAGCCCAACTAGCCACAAAAATCAGGTCTGATCTTCGATTTACGAGCCCTGTGTGGTTTTGGACCGATTCAGAAATTATACTCTCATGGATTAATTCATCATCAGCGTCATTCAACACATTTGTAGCAAATCGAATTTCAACAATCCAAGAAGAAACCCAGGCAGAACAGTGGCGTCACGTAAGCTCCAAGTGCAACCCAGCAGATATATTGTCTCGTGGAATGTCTCCAACGGCTTTTAAGGAATGCACCCTGTGGTTTTATGGTCCAACATTTCTCCATGGCGTAGAGAAGGTGTGGCCACCTAAGTTCACTCCAAGTTCTAACATTCCAACAAATCTCGAAGTAAAGGCAAGGCTGCTTGAATCACGAGCAATGACCACAACTGAACCTGCCTTTGTTTACAAAATCAATCACAAAAATTCATTTCACCGTCTACAGCGCATTGTTGGTTACGTTCTGCGTTTTATTACTCATACCAGATATCGAAAACAGATACGACAATCTTCAAAATCCTTAACGACAACGGAACTTAACCGAGCATTAATTCCCATTATTTCACAAATGCAACATTCAGAATTTAAGGAAGAAATAACCCAACTTAGAAAATACAAAAAATTACAAGGAGCAAGCATTATCCAAAATCTAACTCCCTTTTTGGACGAAAACGGGCTAATTCGAGTAGGCGGTCGGCTGGACGCTTCTTCATTATCGTACGACTCCAAACATCAACTTCTTATTCCATACAATGATCCCATTTCAAAATTGATATTCAGCATGGTTAATGAAGATTACAAACACTGTGCCTCGCATACGTTGTTAGGAATTGTTCGACAACGGTTCTGGCCAGTTAAAGGAAAAATTATGGCAAGAGCGACAGTTCATCGATGCACGATATGTAGCAAAGCCAAGCCAGAGCTATTCCACCAAATTATGGGAAACATACCTTCAACACGTGTCACGCCAGCCCGTGCGTTTATTAATACTGGAGTCGATTATTGTGGCCCTATTACAGTACATTATAGACTTCGGGGAAAAAGACCGCACAAAGCCTACATTGCTGTATTTTGCTGTTTTGCTACAAAAGCAGTACATTTAGAACTGGCGAGCGAGCTCACAACTGACGCATTCATAGGTGCGCTCAAACGTTTTATATCACGGCGTGGACATTGCCAAAACTTATATTGCGACAATGCAACAAACTTCGTTGGAGCAAAAAATAAGTTGCCTGAACTTTCCACAATAATACATTCATCAGAAGCACAAGAAGCCATTATGAATGTTTGCAGTAAAAGGGGTATGCAATTTAATTTTATTCCACCAAGAGCGCCGCACTTTGGTGGCCTATGGGAGGCAGCTGTGAAGTCTGCAAAATATCTGTTGGTAAGGACATTAGGGAATGTATCTTTAACCTACGAAGAACTCGAAACCATAGTTGTTGAAATTGAAGCAATACTGAATTCCAGACCTATTTCACCTATGTCTAATGACGCAAACGACATAGGAGCGTTGACTCCAGGACATTTTTTGATAGGCGAGCCACTAACAGCCCAAATTGATGCCCAAGCGAAGTCAACAAACCTTAAATTGGAAACGCGATGGAAATTAGTTTCTCATCTCAAGCATGAATTTTGGAAGAGATGGTCGCGAGACTACCTAAATGAACTGCAATACCGACACAAATGGCGAGAACAATCCAAAAATCTAAAACCAGGGGAAATCGTCATTATAAAAGAAGATAACGTTCCAGTCATGAAATGGCATTTGGGGCGCGTAGTAAAAACATACAAAGGACACGATGAGGTTGTAAGAGTAGCAGATGTCCAGACAGCTTCCGGCATTCTTAAAAGAGCAATTCAATATTTAGCTCCACTCCCCAAGCTCAACGACCAAACCGAAGCAGAAGAAACACAACCATATCAACAAAACACAGAATTTGAAGACAATCGTGAACTGTTAACAAAAAAACAATCACCAAAACCGTCATGCGATGAAAGGCCGCTCAACAAGAAACGGCGGACTGTGACAAACTCAATTTTGACTTCACTACTTACAGTCTTGTTATTACTACCCCTTGTGACCACAAACAAAATTGAAATAATACAATTTGAACCCAATATTGGCTTATACTTTGAGGGTATTGGCAACACACGAGTATCTCGGTCAGAATGGAACATCATTTCCTACTATAACTTAAACCCATATTGGCAAGAAATAGCTAGCTTCACGAAGGAAAAAACAGCATTGCAGCATGTATGCAACCTTCTTATTCAAAAGACGATTTGTTCGAGCTTTCTCCAGGCAGTTGACTTGGACCTAGCGGGTCTAAAGGACAAAAATCTCTTGCTCAAGAGGAGAGTTAAACGAGGCGCTATTAACGTTGTTGGTAACATTGCTAATTCTCTGTTTGGCATTCTAGATTCGAGTTACGCTGAACAAATGTCAAACACCATCAACGCAGTTAACGAAAATGAAAACCATCTTAAACAACTCCTCATGAATCAAACATCAATTGTTGACGCAACTCTAAACATAATCAAACAAGAGGAAGAGAACATCAAACAAAGGTTCACCAGCTTAGATGATCAACTAACAGAAATTACATCCAGATTACACGAAAATGAAAAGGAACAATATCAAGCAAGGCTGGTGCGAATCTTTATGTTACGATCTGTCCGACTTTCTTTAACATCAGCAAGGTTACACCGAATTCAATCAGAAATTATTGCAGCATTAACGGATTCGCATCATGGAAAAATCAGCCCAATGCTCTTATCACCGTCTCAACTTCAAGCCGAGCTAGTGCAAGTAAGAAATCATCTTCCAACATCTCTAGAATTACCAGTCAGCAAGGATAACATTCTACAACTATACAAAATTATGAACGTAAAGGGAGGTGTAACAAAAGACCACGTCATCTTTCACATATCTATTCCATTATCTGATCCTGAAACATTTGAGCTCATAAAACCACACCCAATTCCCGTTTTAATCAATGGTACAATGTTTGCTATAAAACCATGCGGCGACTTCTTAGCCATAAATGCTCACAAAGATCAGTATTTTATCTTAACAGAAAGGCAGTGGAGCACATGTGCAGTTATTAGAGAGGATGAATTTCTATGCCAACACATGCAATCAAAATTCAGTTCAAACGCTGAAAAATGTTTATGCGAGCTTTCACTTCTTAACCATAACATTCAGAAGGGTTGTAACATTGTTTCTCTTGCTGACAATACGTCGCTTACACAGTTGGAATACAGCAATCAATGGCTATACACTATGCAGCAACCTTCCCGAATAAGTGCCGTGTGTGGGCAGGAAAAATCACAGCTAAACTTAAAAGGATCTGGCCTCCTAAAAATATCACCAGATTGTACACTTAAGTTCAACTCCATCACTATTAAAGCTCATCAAACTGTCTCCACATCTCTTCAGACATCTTACACGGTAATGAGCAATATAAGTGACATCATCTTTCCGAATGAAGTTAAATTCGAACGTATTCACAACAAGGTCTATGCTGACCAAATTAAAAACATCTCCGAAATACAGAGCAAATTACATCAGCAGGTATCTGCGGAATTTCCATCACAAATCAAACATATAAAATATCACCACGGGACCATTGCTTACGTTGCCCTCGTTCTCGCAATCATAATCAGCATGAGGATTGTCTGGAAAAGGGCACGTGGTAACGGAATGAAACCAAATCAACAAACCCC
>CAKAJB020000010.1:1834942-1844942 GCA_916610165.2 Gymnosoma rotundatum | reverse complement strand
GATAGTCGTTATAATTTAAAAGGAATATATCTTGCGATAATTCCCTAAAAATTTTAGCAAGAAAGTTCCACAATTGGCTACGTAACTACTATCCGGGGAACAAGATACGAGAATATCTCTATTTACCCAGAACGAGTACATAAACCATGTTATTGCTTCCCAATCAAGCCCGACTATCTCAATCTTCAGAGCCAATCCTTATCCCGAAGTTACGGATCTAATTTGCCGACTTCCCTTACCTACATTATTCTATCGACTAGAGACTCTTCACCTTGGAGACCAGCTGCGGATATTGGTACGGCCTGTTGAGAAGTTTGCGTGACCCCGCCATAAATTTTCAAGGTCCGAAGAGAAAATATCGATACAACAGTAAATGTCATGCTCTTCTAATCCCTCTACCATATCTCTCTTCGAAAGACTTCCATGGTAGTACGATTATAAAATAGAAAAGAAAACTCTTCCGATATCTCTCGACGGCTTCTTTATGGTCGTTCCTGTTGCCAGGATGAGCACAAGGCCCATATTTAATAACAAACGGATACTCAACAGGTTACGGAATTGGAACCGTATTCCCTTTCGTTCAAAATTATTCGAGAGGTCAACTACTATGTAAAAAAAATATTTTTTTACTTTTCATTATTACTTGAAAATTTTCGGCTTTCGCCTTGAACTTAGGACCGACTAACTCGTGATCAACCACTGTTCACACGAAACCCTTCTCCACTTCAGTCCTCCAATGTCTCATTCGATTATTTGCTACTACCGCCAAGATCTGTACCAATGGCAGCTCCATGCAGGCTTACGCCAAACACTTCTATGCTCGCCATTGTACCCTCCTACTCACTAAAGTTTCAAAGTTTATTAATTCAACCAAGATTGAACATAAACCATCTACTTTAGCGGTAATGTATAGGTATACAACTTAAGCGCCATCCATTTTAAGGGCTAGTTGCTTCGGCAGGTGAGTTGTTACACACTCCTTAGCGGATTACGACTTCCATGTCCACCGTCCTGCTGTTTTAAGCAACCAACGCCTTTCATGGTATCTGCATGAGTTGTTAATTTGGGCACCGTAACATTACGTTTGGTTCATCCCACAGCGCCAGTTCTGCTTACCAAAAGTGGCCCACTGGGCACATTATATCACAACCACAACCTTCATACCAAGAAAGGTGAGGTTCTTACCCATTTAAAGTTTGAGAATAGGTTAAGATCGTTTCGACCCTAAGGCCTCTAATCATTCGCTTTACCAGATAAGATTATTTTACATAAATTTTAAATGCACCAGCTATCCTGAGGGAAACTTCGGAGGGAACCAGCTACTAGATGGTTCGATTGGTCTTTCGCCCCTATACTCAATTCTGATAATCGATTTGCACGTCAGAACTGTTTCGGTCTTCCATCAGGGTTTCCCCTGACTTCAACCTGATCAAGTATAGTTCACTATCTTTCGGGTCACTGCATATATGCTAAAGGTACGCTCTAGTTAGAGGTATAAATAATATAAATATTATTATACATAACTGTATAGAACGCCCCGGGATTGAATTAATAGGCTATTAAAAATAGACTAAAAACTAATCCCATTTAAAGTTATGTTAATTACGCTATTAGGTTTTTTATTCCCAATAACTTGCAAATATGTTAGACTCCTTGGTCCGTGTTTCAAGACGGGTCCCGAAGGTATCCTGAATCTTTCGCATTGTTAATCATATAAGTGCATATAATAAACATAAACATCAATGATTAATATGCCATTATAAAATATAAATTTATTTAAGCACTATATATAATAAATCTATCAATACTTTATCAAATCAAAAGCATTTATTCTATATTAAATTGCAAGCAAAATAATTTGAATAAACTTACGCATATTGATCTTATGATAAATATTACAATATTAATAGATTACAATGTCCTTTATAGAAAAAGTGCACACCGTTATTATAATATTTATAAATATTAAAATCATAATGATGAATTTTCTATAACGGATATTCAGGTTCATCGGGCTTAACCTCTAAGCAGTTTCACGTACTATTTAACTCTCTATTCAGAGTTCTTTTCAACTTTCCCTCACGGTACTTGTTTACTATCGGTCTCATGGTTATATTTAGTTTTAGATGGAGTTTACCACCCACTTAGTGCTGCACTATCAAGCAACACGACTCTTTGGAAATGTCATCTAGTAATCATTAACGTTATACGGGCCTGGCACCCTCTATGGGTAAATGGCCTCATTTAAGAAGGACTTAAATCGTTAATTTCTCATACTAGAAATTTGACATTCCATACACTGCATCTCACATTTGCCGTAAAGACAAAGTGACTTAGTGCTGAACTGTTTTCTTTTCGCTCGCCGCTACTAAGAAAATCCTTGTTAGTTTCTTTTCTACCCCTCATTAATATGCTTAAATTCAGGGGGTAATCCCATATGAGTTGAGGTTGTATATATGTAAAATTATTTTTATTTTAATAAGAATATAAAAAAACTACCATCATCATCAATAAAATCTTTTTCGTTCTGCCTTGGATTGATCGAACCCAAATAATCAATCCACACATTAGAGCAAAATTCCACAAATTTGGCTGCTGCTGCTCCCCCCTCTTATGCGCTGCACCTACGCACACATTGTTTATCCATTGATTGATTCTTTTGATTTCTTTAATGAGACAATTCTAGATTCATAAATGATTTTTTATGCTAGACTTTCCTCAACAAAATCAAAGAATTTATTTTGATTTTATTTAATGTGAGGCATTTTTAATATCTTTAGCTTTTAGTATTATGAATAAATTTTATCCAATAATACAACATGTGCTTTAAAAAATTATAAAAAAAAATCTGTATATAAAACAATATACAGATTTTAAATATAATAATTAAAGCAACTTATTAGGCATAGTCTTACAACCCTCAACCATATGTAGTCCAAGCAGCACTTTAATTATAAATCAAAGTACCTTACAGCATGGACTGCGATATGCGTTCAAAATATCGATGTTCATGTGTCCTGCAGTTCACAGGATGACGCACAGTTTGCTGCGTTCTCATCGATCCATGAGCCAAGTGATCCACCGCTTAGAGTGATATTATTTGTTTTATTTAAAAAAGCAATTCATAAATTTGTTTATTGAAAGAAATCAAAAATACACCAAACATTTAATTGGCATATAAACATAAACATAAAATTTTTGTTGCGCATGTCTTAGTTCTAAAAGAACAAGTTATTAACTTATATAAAAACAAAATCGTTTTATACAAGTACAACTATAATTTTATGTTTGTTATTAAATAAAATGTATGCAACATTTTATAAATATATGACAATACTATAGAGTATTATCAATATTATATATTTTTTTATTTCAGCCTACAGAAATTTCGTTACGACTTTTGTGACAAGCACATTGTATATATTATATATATACATTTTTCAATTCATAAATTTTTATGTGACAAGCACATACATTTATGATTTTTGAGACAAGCATTATAGTTTTATAATTTTTTGCTTTATTTAAAATAAGCAATTCATAAATTTCGCTTTACCCATATAAGATCGTTTTACATAAATTTTAAATGCACCAGCTATCCCGAGAGAAACTGGAGTGAACCATCTTTTAGATGGTTCCATTGGTCTTTCGCCCCTATATTCTTGTGACAAGCACATTGTATATATTATATATATATATATATATATATATATATATATATATATATATATATACATTTTTCAAATTCATAAATTTGTTAAGGTCGTTTCGACCCTAAGGCCTCTAATACTTCGCTTTCTTTGGCCAAATAAGATCATTTTACATAAATTTTAAATGCACCAGCTATCCTGAGAGAAACTGGAGGGAACCATCTATTAGATGGTTCCATTGGTCTTTCGCCCCTATATTCTTGTGACAAGCACATTGTATATATTATATATATATATATATACATTTTTCAATTCATACATTTTTATGTGACAAGCACATTTATGATTTTTGAGACAAGCATATAATTTTATAATTTTTTATTATAATTTTTATAGTTTTTCATTTAACGGTAAGGAACACATTAATGATCCTTCCGCAGGTTCACCTACGGAAACCTTGTTACGACTTTTACTTCCTCTAAATAATCAAGTTCGGTCAACTTTTGCGAAACATCCGTAACACACAAGGCGTTACAGTGATCACGTCCGAAGACCTCACTAAATAATTCAATCGGTAGTAGCGACGGGCGGTGTGCACAAAGGGCAGGGACTTAATCAATGCGAGTTAATGACTCACACTTACTAGGAATTCCAAGTTCATGTGAACAGTTTCAGTTCACAATCCCAAGCATGAAAGTGGTTCAGCGGTTTACCCGGACCTCTCGGTCTAGGAAATGCACGTTGATACTTTCATTGTAGCGCGCGTGCAGCCCAGGACATCTAAGGGCATCACAGACCTGTTATTGCTCAACTCGTTATTGCTAGACGCAATTTGTCCATTTAAGAAGCTAGTGTCCTTATAATGGGACAAACCAACAGGTACGGCTCCACTCTTGTAGACGACCTCAAACACTCACACATTTTACTGTGCTCATGAATGAAGGTTACAAAAAGCTTCAAACACCATAATCCTGAAAGCATCTATTTAATATATTTGAGTCTCGTTCGTTATCGGAATTAACCAGACAAATCACTCCACGAACTAAGAACGGACATGCACCACCACCCATAGATTCGAGAAAGAGCTATCAATCTGTCTTACACACTTATGTTCGGACCTGGTAAGTTTTCCCGTGTTGAGTCAAATTAAGCCGCAGGCTCCACTCCTGGTGGTGCCCTTCCGTCAATTCCTTTAAGTTTCAGCTTTGCAACCATACTTCCCCCGGAGCCCAAAAGCTTTGGTTTCCCGGGAAGCGACTGAGAGAGCCATGATAGTAGCTACACCCAATTGCTAGCTGGCATCGTTTATGGTTAGAACTAGGGCGGTATCTGATCGCCTTCGAACCTCTAACTTTCGTTCTTGATTAATGAAAACATCTTTGGCAAATGCTTTCGCTTAAGTTAGTCTTACGACGGTCCAAGAATTTCACCTCTCGCGTCGTAATACTAATGCCCCCAAACTGCTTCTATTAATCATTACCTCTTGATCTAAAAACCAATGAAAGTAGAACAGGGGTCTTATTTCATTATTCCATGCACAAAATATTCAGGCATTTGGAGCCTGCTTTAAGCACTCTAATTTGTTCAAAGTAATTGTACCGGCCCACAACAACACTCGATGAAGAGCACTGAAGCAGGTTTAAATAGGAAGAACATGTGAAAAATACAAGTATCTAACACACATAAGAACTCCACCGGTAATACGCTTACATACATAAGGTACAGTTCAAACTACAATTATAGTTGTACTACCCGTATGAAGCACAAGTTCAACTACGAACGTTTTAACCGCAACAACTTTAATATACGCTAAGGGCACCAGACTTGCCCTCCAATAGGTCCTTGTTAAAGGATTTAAAGTGCACTCATTCCAATTACAGGGCCTCTAATATGAGTCCTGTATTGTTATTTTTCGTCACTACCTCCCCGAGCTGGGAGTGGGTAATTTACGCGCCTGCTGCCTTCCTTAGATGTGGTAGCCGTTTCTCAGGCTCCCTCTCCGGAATCGAACCCTGATTACCCGTCACCCGTAGCAACCATGGTAGTCCTAGATACTACCATCAAAAGTTGATAGGGCAGACATTTGAAAGATCTGTCGCCGGTACGAGACCATGCGATCTGCAAGTTATCTAGAGTTCAACCATAATAACGATCTTGCGATCGCTTGGTTTTAGCCTAATAAAAGCACACGTCCCAAAGGTCCGTGTTTATAATGCATGTATTAGCTCTAGAATTACCACAGTTATCCAAGTAACTGCTAACGATCTAAGGAACCATAACTGATATAATGAGCCTTTTGCGGTTTCACTTTTAATTCGTGTGTACTTAGACATGCATGGCTTAATCTTTGAGACAAGCATATAACTACTGGCAGGATCAACCAGAATAATGTTTTAAAATTTTCAATTTTCTTCATAATAATGAAAGGAAAATTAACGAAAAATCAGCTTTTATGCGTCATTATCGCCATTATCATATTCAAATATTTCTATTATTATTATTCGATGTTTTTTCGAATAATAATTTATATTATCATTTTATTTCATCTATTTATTTTATCATTACATCATATAGTATTTTCCAATACATATGATTTCATTTTGATATGTAATTCAGAATTACACATTTTTCTTATATCTTATATGTTTTATCTTTAAAAAATACACCACAAGAAAATTTTTTCTTTCTTAATTTTTAATGTTGTTATCCCCAAAAACTTCAAAAATTAGTTGAAGTAATGGAGACCAACATAAAAAAATTTTATAAGGTCTCTATGAAGTAAGAACAATCCGTTTTCGCACTTTGTTAAATTTCGTATCGAGTTTACTTTAATAATAATACTCTATTGATGAAAAACTGCTAGTGACATTTATGTCACTTCTAATAAAACAATTCCGGTCGCCAGTCGGAATATACACATACCTTTTTTCCATATTGT
This sequence comes from Gymnosoma rotundatum, assembly GCA_916610165.2. Classification (NCBI taxonomy): domain Eukaryota; kingdom Metazoa; phylum Arthropoda; class Insecta; order Diptera; family Tachinidae; genus Gymnosoma; species Gymnosoma rotundatum. The sequence continues at coordinate 1,838,354 of CAKAJB020000010.1, read as the reverse complement.
GTGTTGGGTGTAGGAATAAAAATGTTATGGAAAAAAGTATACCGCCACTTTGCTATTATATAATATTTTGTTTCGTTTTTCTTTATTTGTATTTATATTTTAGTAACTCTTTGATGAAATCAGCAAAATAACAAACGTGATGTTTATGCTTCGAGACAATTTTAGTACGATGCATATTACGAATTCTTGCTAACCCATTTAAAAAAATAAATTAGGCGAACAAAAATCCATTGATCAAACTTTTATTTTTGTTTCACAACTTCAAATTTCTTATTTTATAATAAAAGTAAAGAGACCATCATAGTACGAATTCTTGCCAACCCATTTAAAAAAATAAATTAGGCGAACAAAAATCCATTGATCAAACTTTTATTTTCGTCTCACAACTTCACAACTTCACATTTCTTATTTTATAATAAAAGTAAAGAGATCATCATAGTACGAATTCATGCCAACCCATTTAAAAAAATAAATTAGGCGAACAAAAATCCGTTGATCAAACTTTTATTTTTGTCTCACAACTTCACATTTCTTATTTTATAATAAAAGTAAAGAGATCATCATAGAACGAATTTTTGCCAACCCATTTATAAAAATAAATTAGGCGAACAAAAATCCATTGATCAAACTTTTATTTTTGTTTCACAACTTCACAACTTCACATTTCTTATTTTATAATAAAAGTAAAGAGATCATCATAGTACGAATTCTTGCCAACCCATTTAAAAAAATAAATTCTGCGAACAAAAATCCATTGATCAAACTTTTATTTTTGTTTCACAACTTCACATTTCTTATTTTATAATAAAAGTAAGTGTTTTCACACATCACAAATAACATTTAATGAATACATCATCAAAAGCATTTTTTCTTATAATTTTTCTTCCTTTTTTAATCCCCAATTTTGCAAATCGAATATAAATAGTAATATTTATAATTATATTCTTTCTGTATTGATTGAAACAATCTTCATTTTATATTATAGAGCTTATATTATTTAGACAATTTATAAAACACAGACTTTGACGATATTGCCTTATAAATAAAATAAGACTTTTCGATTTTATAAAGTAAAGCAATGTTTGATACATATGATTTTCATTGTTTTGATTTTGATAATATTGCCTTATAATGTTAAAATATAAAATGATTTTCATTATTATCATATTCTTCACAATTTTACAAGTCGAATATAAATAGTAATCTTTCTGTATTGATTGAAATAATCTTCATTTTATATTATAGAGCTTATATTATTTAGACAATTTATAAAACACAGACTTTGATGATATTGCCTTATAAATAAAATAAGACTTTTCGATTTTATAAAGCAAAGCAATGTTGATACATATGATTTTCATTGTTTTGATTTTGATAATTTTGCCCTATAATGTTAAAATATAAAATGATTTTCATTATTTTCATATTCTTCACAATTTTGCAAGTCGAATATAAATAGTAATCTTTCTGTATTGATTGAAATAATCTTCATTTTATATTATAGAGCTTATATTATTTAGACAATTTATAACACACAGACTTTGATGATATTGCCTTATAAATAATATAAGACTTTTCGATTTTATAAAGCAAAGCAATGTTGATACATATGATTTTCATTGTTTTGATTTTGATAATATTGCCTTATAATGTTAAAATATAAAATGATTTTCATTATTTTCATATTCTTCACAATTTTACAAGTCGAATATAAATAGTAATATCTATAATTATATTCTTTCTTTATTGATTAAACCAATCTTCATTTTATATTATAGAGCTTATATTATTTAGACAATTTATAAAACACAGACTTTGATGATATTGTCTTATAAATAAAGTAAGACTTTTCGATAGATTGAAGATAGGGACATACGTGATCAAGATTAACGTCATTTCCTGCCTGTGAAGGCCTATATGACGGTGGTCTTACCACTGAGTGTAATACAAAGCGTCGACTAGCGCCCCCCATGGGACGTAGCCGATGGAGTTGCAACTTCAAGAACATGGCTTGCAGGCCATGAACTTCCCCTTGCTTGAGGGTTGGAGACTATCCAACCCCGTCTGTTGAGAGTGCAACAGCACACTTCAGTCTATTCCACGCCTGACCCGCAGATATAGACAATTTAACCACAACCACCACGTGTACCCCGAAGGGACCTCACCAATAACCGGCTACAGAGATGTGAAGATAGGGACAGGATAGTGATTAGATTAACGTCTGTTCCTGGCGCGGAGCCTTTACAGACGGTAGTCAGACCACTAATACTGTGCAATTTTAAGACCATGGCTTGCAGAACCATGAATCTACCCCTTGCTATAGGGTCGGAGCCTATCATAAAACTCCTCTGTTGAGAGTGCAACAGCACACTTCAGTCTAATCCACGCCAGACCCGCAGAGTTAGACAATTTGACCACAACCACCACGTGTACCCCGAAGGGACCTCACCAATAACCGGCTACAGAGATGGGCGGCTCTCTGTATGGGCTACCGGTTCCCGTGGTGCCAGTCTTTTTTGAAAGGAGACTGGTGAAGAACCTCCGACAGTACCCAACCGTCTATCCAGCTTCAGTGCCTGCAATCACTGGGGGACTGGTTCCCCCTATACCCCCGAGGACCCTCGTCTGCACCGTGGTTAGATCAGCACAGACTCTTGGTTCCCCCGGGGGGGTGAAGATAGGGACGGAGCGAAACTCGTTAATTGTTTTAAAAATACTTTTATATTGATTAGAAGACTCTTGTTTATTTAAATAATGTATAAGTTATTGCCGCCGTCTAAGTTTTTAAGTTTTATAAAGCAAAGCAATATTTGATACATATGAATTCTATTGCTTTGATGAATTTCATTGTTTTGATTTTGATAATATTGCCTTATAATGTTAAAATATAAAAGGATTTTCATTATTTTCATATTCTTCACAATTTTGCAAATCGAATATAAATAGTAATATTTATAATTATATTCTTTCTGTATTGATTGAAACAATATTCATTTTATATTATAGAGCTTATATTACTTAGACAATTTATACAGACTTTGACGATATTGCCTTATAAATAAAATAAGACTTTTCGATTTTATAAAGCAAAGCAATGTTTGATACATATGATTTTCATTGTTTTGATTTTGATAATTTTGCCCTATAATGTTAAAATATAAAATGATTTTCATTATTTTCATATTCTTCACAATTTTGCAAGTCGAATATAAATAGTAATCTTTCTGTATTGATTGAAATAATCTTCATTTTATATTATAGAGCTTATATTATTTAGACAATTTATAAAACACAGACTTTGATGATATTGCCTTATAAATAAAATAAGACTTTTCGATTTTATAAAGCAAAGCAATGTTGATACATATGATTTTCATTGTTTTGATTTTGATAATATTGCCTTATAATGTTA
>CAKAJB020000010.1:1789942-1829942 GCA_916610165.2 Gymnosoma rotundatum | reverse complement strand
CAGAGATGGGCGGCTCTCTGTATGGGCCACCGGTTCCCGTGGCACCCGTTTTTTATTGTTATTAATTTAAATATTAATTATTAACAAAGGGAAACTGGTGGAAAACCCCGACAGTACCCAACTGTCTATCAGCTTTGGTGCCTGCAACACCGGGGGTCTGCTTCCCCCTATACCCCCGAGGACCCTCGTCTGCACCGTGGTTAGATCAGCACAGACTCTTGGTGCCCCCGGGGGGGAGTAGATAGGGACAGGATAGTGATTAGATTAACGTCTGTTCCTGGCGCGGAGCCTTTACAGACGGTGGTCAGACCACTAATACTGTGCAATTTTAAGACCATGGCTTGCAGAACCATGAATCTACCCCTTGCTATAGGGTCGGAGCCTATCATAAAACTCCTCTGTTGAGAGTGCAACAGCACACTTCAGTCTAATCCACGCCAGACCCGCAGAATTAGACAATTTAACCACAACCACCACGTGTACCCCGAAGGGACCTCACCAATAACCGGCTACAGAGATGGGCGGCTCTCTGTATGGGCTACCGGTTCCCGTGGTGCCAGTCTTTTTTCAAAGGAGACTGGTGAAGAACCTCCGACAGTACCCAACTGTCTATCCAGCTTCAGTGCCTGCAATCACTGGGGGACTGGTTCCCCCTATACCCCCGAGGACCCTCGTCTGCACCGTGGTTAGATCAGCACAGACTCTTGGTGCCCCCGGGGGGAAAGTAGATAGGGACAGAGCGGATCTCGTTAATCCATTCATGCGCGTCACTAATTAGATGACGAGGCATTTGGCTACCTTAAGAGAGTCATAGTTACTCCCGCCGTTTACCCGCGCTTACTTGAATTTCTTCACTTTGACATTCAGAGCACTGGGCGGAAATCACATTGTGTCAACACCCGTTAGGGCCATCACAATGCTTTGTTTAATTAGACAGTCGGATTCGCCAAGTCCGTGCAGGTTCTGAATTGATTGTTAATTGATAGTCGTTATAATTTAAAAGGAATATATCTTGCGATAATTCCCTAAAAATTTTAGCAAGAAAGTTCCACAATTGGCTACGTAACTACTATCCGGGAAACAAGATACGAGAATATCTCTATTTACCCAGAACGAGTACATAAACCATGTTATTGCTTCCCAATCAAGCCCGACTATCTCATTCTTCAGAGCCAATCCTTATCCCGAAGTTACGGGCCTAATTTGCCGACTTCCCTTACCTACATTATTCTATCGACTAGAGACTCTTCACCTTGGAGACCAGCTGCGGATATTGGTACGGCCTGTTGAGAAGTTTGCGTGACCCCGCCATAAATTTTCAAGGTCCGAGGAGAAAATATCGACACAACAGTAAATGTCATGCTCTTCTAATCCATCTACCATATCTCTCTTCGAAAGACTTCCATGGTAGTACGATTATAAAACAGAAAAGAAAACTCTTCCGATATCTCTCGACGGCTTCTTTATGGTCGTTCCTGTTGCCAGGATGAGCACAAGGCCCATATTTAATAACAAACGGATACTCAACAGGTTACGGAATTGGAACCGTATTCCCTTTCGTTCAAAATTATTCAAGAGGTCAACTACTATGTAAAAAAAATATTTTTTTTACTTTTCATTATTACTTGAAAATTTTCGGCTTTCGCCTTGAACTTAGGACCGACTAACTCGTGATCAACCACTGTTCACACGAAACCCTTCTCCACTTCAGTCCTCCAAGGTCTCATTCGATTATTTGCTACTACCACCAAGATCTGTACCAATGGCAGCTCCATGCAGGCTTACGCCAAACACTTCTATGCTCGCCATTGTACCCTCCTACTCACTAAAGTTTCAAAGTTTATTAATTCAACCAAGATTGAACATAAACCATCTACTTTAGCGGTAATGTATAGGTATACAACTTAAGCGCCATCCATTTTAAGGGCTAGTTGCTTCGGCAGGTGAGTTGTTACACACTCCTTAGCGGATTACGACTTCCATGTCCACCGTCCTGCTGTTTTAAGCAACCAACGCCTTTCATGGTATCTGCATGAGTTGTTAATTTGGGCACCGTAACATTACGTTTGGTTCATCCCACAGCGCCAGTTCTGCTTACCAAAAGTGGCCCACTGGGCACATTATATCACAACCACAACCTTCATACCAAGAAAGGTGAGGTTCTTACCCATTTAAAGTTTGAGAATAGGTTAAGATCGTTTCGACCCTAAGGCCTCTAATCATTCGCTTTACCAGATAAGATTATTTTACATAAATTTTAAATGCACCAGCTATCCTGAGGGAAACTTCGGAGGGAACCAGCTACTAGATGGTTCGATTGGTCTTTCGCCCCTATACTCAATTCTGACAATCGATTTGCACGTCAGAACTGTTTCGGTCTTCCATCAGGGTTTCCCCTGACTTCAACCTGATCAAGTATAGTTCACCATCTTTCGGGTCACAGCATATATGCTCAAGGTACGCTCTAGTTAGAGGTATAAATAATATAAATATTATTATACATAACTGTATAGAACGCCCCGGGATTGAATTAATAGGCTATTAAAAATAGACTAAAAACTAATCCCATTTAAAATTATGTTAATTACGCTATTAGGTTTTTTATTCCCAATAACTTGCAAATATGTTAGACTCCTTGGTCCGTGTTTCAAGACGGGTCCCGAAGGTATCCTGAATCTTTCGCATTGTTAATCATATAAGTGCATATAATAAACATAAAAATCAATGATTAATATGCAATTATAAAATATAAATTTATTTAAGCACCATATATAATAAATCTATCAATACTTTATCAAATCAAAAGCATTTATTCTATATTAAATTGCAAGCAAAATAATTTGAATAAACTTACGCATATTGATCTTATGATAAATATTACAATATTAATAGATTACAATGTCCTTTATAGAAAAAGTGCACACCGTTATTATAATATTTATAAATATTAAAATCATAATGATGAATTTTCTATAACGGATATTCAGGTTCATCGGGCTTAACCTCTAAGCAGTTTCACGTACTATTTAACTCTCTATTCAGAGTTCTTTTCAACTTTCCCTCACGGTACTTGTTTACTATCGGTCTCATGGTTATATTTAGTTTTAGATGGAGTTTACCACCCACTTAGTGCTGCACTATCAAGCAACACGACTCTTTGGAAATGTCATCTAGTAATCATTAACGTTATACGGGCCTGGCACCCTCTATGGGTAAATGGCCTCATTTAAGAAGGACTTAAATCGTTAATTTCTCATACTAGAAATTTGACATTCCATACACTGCATCTCACATTTGCCGTAAAGACAAAGTGACTTAGTGCTGAACTGTTTTCTTTTCGCTCGCCGCTACTAAGAAAATCCTTGTTAGTTTCTTTTCTACCCCTCATTAATATGCTTAAATTCAGGGGGTAATCCCATATGAGTTGAGGTTGTATATATGTAAAATTATTTTTATTTTAATAAGAATATAAAAAAACTACCATCATCATCAATAAAATCTTTTTCGTTCTGCCTTGGATTGATCGAACCCAAATAATCAATCCACACATTAGAGCAACATTCAACAAATTTGGCTGCTGCTGCTCCCCCCTCTTATGCGCTGCACCTACGCACACATTGTTTATCCATAAAATGGATGTTGATTCTTTTGATTTCTTTAATGAGACAATTCTAGATTCATAAATGATTTTTTATGCTAGACTTTCCTCAACAAAATCAAAGAATTTATTTTGATTTTATTTAATGTGAGGCATTTTTAATATCTTTAGCTTTTAGTATTATGAATAAATTTTATCCAATAATACAACATGTGCTTTAAAAAATTATAAAAAAAAATCTGTATATAAAATAGTATACAGATTTTAAATATAATAATTACAGCAACTTATTAGGCATAGTCTTACAACCCTCAACCATATGTAGTCCAAGCAGCACTTTAATTATAAATCAAAGTACCTTACAGCATGGACTGCGATATGCGTTCAAAATATCGATGTTCATGTGTCCTGCAGTTTACACGATGACGCACAGTTTGCTGCGTTCTTCATCGATCCATGAGCCAAGTGATCCACCGCTTAGAGTGATATTTTTTGTTTTATTTAAAAAAAGCAATTCATAAATTTGTTTATTGAAAGAAATCAAAAGTACACCAAACATTTAATTGGCGTATATCAATTCCTTCAATAATGTATTTTTTTTTTAAACATAAAATTTTTGTTGCGCATGTCTTAGTTCTAAAAGAACAAGCTATTAGCTTATATAAAAACAAAATCGTTTTATACAAGTACAACTATAATTTTATGTTTGTTATTAAATAAAATTTATGCAACATTTTATAAATATATGACAATACTATAGAGTATTATCAATATTATATAAATTTTTATTTCAGCCTACAGAAATTTCGTTACGACTTTTGTGACAAGCACATTGTATATATTATATATATAAATTTTTCAATTCATAAATTTTTATGTGACAAGCACATACATTTATGATTTTTGAGACAAGCATTATAGTTTTATAATTTTTTGTTTTATTTAAAATAAGCAATTCATAAATTTCGCTTTACCCATATAAGATCGTTTTACATAAATTTTAAATGCACCAGCTATCCTGAGAGAAACTGGAGGGAACCATCTTTTAGATGGTTCCATTGGTCTTTCGCCCCTATATTCTTGTGACAAGCACATTGTATATATTATATATATATATATATATATATATACGTATGTACAGCGCATGTTTTGGGGACAGTTTTTCGTTCCATTGTACTTTTAGAGGACATTTGAGTCTTTTGGGGACAGGCACCAAAAGTTTTACTGATCTATCGGACCTTTTGACGACACGGCATTTTGGAGCCATATTTTTCGATTTTTTAATTTTGTCATTTATTGATTCCTCCATATCTATATAACAGTAATTAAATCCGTTTTTATCAATATATACGTTATAAATACAATATACACGCAATAATAAATTTCTATTTTAGTTACGGTGCTGCCATACTTCTGCCAAAAATTTTTTATTTTAACGGCGTCCAAAAATTTTTTTGGGTAACTTCGGTGTTCTGTTTGTTCTTGAGCGCCGTTTCTACTTGAGTATTGCTAGTGACGCGTATGGTCGTGATCAGCATTACCAATCTAGCGATTTTTTGATTCTTGGAGAGCTTTTCGGATTTTATTGCCTTAAAACTTTTTAATCAAAGAAACCTGAATTTTTTTCTAATGTTCTGTATGCAATAAACGATATTTGTGTTTTTGTTTTCTGATGAACTGTTAATAGCTTTCTATATAACAGAACAAAAATTAAAAACGAAAACTACATTTATGCTTAAAACATATCTTTTAACCGAAATTATTATTTAAACAATGTAAATATATATATATTCAGAAAAAAAATTGCTTCTATGTCTATACGAGTATCTCACTGTTATCTGGGCCCATACGTTGTTTTAAAAAAAAAATATTTTTTTTTGGTTACACACATTAGAATGGAGTTTAAAATCAGTCATTGGTTTATATGTGGTTTTTCAAAAACACATTAAAAGATGAAAAACTGCTGTAAAACACAGAGAAAAGTGTTTTGTTCTAGCTATATCTCAGATGTATATAAGCCGATATCGCTGATTTTTAATAGCACATACCTGAGACTACATCTGAAAAACTAGTTTAACTTCCTAAACATTTTTTAGAACGAAAAGTTTTTTACAAATGTATGCGAACGTTTTCCAAAGAAATTAAAATTGAACAAAAAAGCCGAAAATAAGTCAATTTTCATTAATTTATGAGACCGATGGTTCAAATCCTTATCTTTTCAATTTTCTTACCACCAAAAAGCTCACTGTCAGTCCCTATAATTAAATTCACAACGTATCTTACATGGGCTAAAAGTGTTAACGTTTTACCGTGACATTTGCTACAACATTTTTAATATGTTGTTTTACCCAAATATTTGTATACCATTCAACACAAAATGTGGAAAAAGGGTATATAAAAGTGAAGAATGGAACACAAGTTATGTGAAATCGAAGTACAACACGATTCTGTAGGTATCAGATGCACTACAAGTTGTGATAGGTTGTGAATTGGCTAAACATTTTATGTAAGAAAAATATTTTAAATGCTTTTTTAAGTATTTATATCGAAGTATATTTATATTAAGTACATGCAAGTCTACAACAAATACAACATATCATGTATTATGTCAAAAAACAGTTCAGAGACGGCAAAGTGGGTAACATTTTATAATTTTTCTAACTAAAAAATTAATATTAATTTTACTTAATTATGAGAATGACCTTTTAACGACTACATTAATGTTAATTTAAACAAGAATTCAATAAAAGGATATTCAATGCAACTTGAGATGGAAAGGTGTAATTTGAATATTTCGTTTACCATCCCTGATAGAACATATTTAAAATGAAGAATGTAACATTTTTATACTTCTTATTATACCAAAAAAAGTAGTCTAAAATTAAGGTGTTTGTATACAACGGTTCAAAAAATCCGGCCATATAGAATAAATTACATTAATTTTGGGAACAACCTTTAATTTCTAAATTCAAATTATAAGCTTCTTGTTATAGCGGACTTAGCAAAACTTGTCCCTTGTAAACTTCAGCTGTCTGTCTATAACGGTTCAAAATTCCGCCCACATACACCATATTATATCAACTATTGGGACACCCGTTTATTTCCAAATCCAAATTTTATACTTGTTGTTATAGAGAAGTTAGTAATACAGGTTCTTTGTAAATGTCAATCGTCTGTCTATAACTGTAAAAAGTATGGCAATATACATTATATTAAATGAACTATTGGCACACCCTTTAATTTATAATTCTTAATATTAATACTTGTTACTATAACGGTCATAGCAATCGACATTCTGTCCAATTTGCAAGCGTTTGTCTATAACGGTTCAAAAGATAGGCTCATATAAGTAAATCTTCATCAATCATGGGACACCCTTTAATTTCTAAATTCAATTTATAAACTCGGTGATATAGCGGATTTAGCAATACAGGTCCCTTTTAAGTTTCAGCGTTTTGTCTATAACGGTTCAAGAGTTAGTTCACATACACAAAATAACATTAACTATTGGAACACCCTTTAACTTCCAAATTTAAATTTTATACTTGTTGTTATAGGCCCATATAAGTAAACTTACATCAATTGTGGGGGCACCCTTTAATTTTTAGATTTATTTTTGTACAAACACTTTAATTTTAGACAGAATGTCCACTACTTTATTTGGTATAATAAGAAGTACATATAAAAATGTTATATTATAAATTAAATAGTTGATATAATCTGATGTATATGGGCCAAATGTTGAACCGTTACAGACAGACGGTTGAAATTTACACAGAACCTTATTGCTAAATCTACTACAACAGCAAGTATATAATTTGAATTCGGAAATTAAAGGGTGACCCTATAGTTGCTGTAATTTTATGTATATTGCTAATCTATTGAACAGTTGAATAAGTATAAAGTTTGGGGATATAAGGGTTTCCCTATAGTTAATGTAATCTAGTTTATGTGGCCATACACTTGAACTGTTATAGGCAGAGAGATGAAATCTGTTAGGAAGTCGGTTTTTCTTTGCAAGAATTATTATTCATATATTCATTTGTTATGAATTTTGAACGTATTGAAAACAAAGCGTTTGTTAATCCTTTATTTGCACTGCTTGTTAGGCAAATGAAAATGTGCTATAACATTTCTGTTCTAATTCGAGTAAAGAAAGAAAGATTGTAAATTCTTTTTATATTATTTATTTAGAAAAATCAGCGTCTAAGCACATCATATTTTTATAGAACATACAAAAACTGGCGCAAATAATTCTTGCAAAAAAAGCCGACTTTAAAACAGATTTTAGCTGTCTATCTATAATGGTTTAAAAGTTTAGTGATATAAATCAAAATGTATCAACTATTGGGACGCCCTTCTAAATTTTATAAGTCCCCTATGAAACTTATTATTTTATACTTGAAAATAAGTTATATATACTCTAGACCGTAAATTTCAAACATCATTTCAAAAATAAAAATGCAAATTCACGAACAGAATATTTTTGGTTAACAAAAATACATATAAAATTAACTTTTGAAAAATTCTTATTTAGATAAATATAGGTATTTTAACTTAACAATTAAATATTCCAACCGGCATATTCTTTTACAACATCCTTGTTCTCTTTACGGTGGCGATGTACAGCACTCGCCTCTCCTTTGGCTGCACAACGTTTTCGTATCTCGGCTTTTTCCTTTTTATCCATATTGCATTTTATACGATCCGTTATCACAGATGGTGCTATCGTACTAGCCGTCGTCGAGTAAGAACGTTGGGAACGAGCATCGCTTAATAACTTCTCAACCATTTTTAAACGATACATGCGAGAACTTGGATCAATATTTGCTAAATCGGGAACATTATCAGTCTCCAATTCATTTGAACTTATCGATTGACTGTCAACGTCTTTCACCTTTTCAGGTTGATTTGAAGCAATTTCTTTGTCGTTTTCAGAGCTTAATGAATTAATATCGTTGTATTTGTCTCTTTCTCAGCCTGTGTTTTCGGACTCAACTGTTTTGTTGCCAGTTTAGCTTGAATTTCTTCGAGTTTAGTAACATCAAGTATTTCTATTTCAGAACCTATTTTAATACTTCCCAAATATTAGGAGCACGATTCAATATAACGTCTAATTGAATCATCACTGACCTTAGATGATTTTAATTCACTGAATTTTATTTCATTTTCTAATTGCTGGCGATATTCATTTATGTCCTCATTAGGGTATTCAACGCTCAGTTCAACTTTGGTTTTATCATTGATTTCTGCATCATCATCATCCGATTCTTCAATCATACCATATTCCTAAAGAAAGGTTTTTAGTATGAGTAATATAACAATGTAAAATATGTAGTACGTACCTGAAGCAAATCTTTTTCCATTTCTTTAGTGAAACCATACCCTGAACAGTGAACTTCTGCATCCAAGTTATCATCTCTTATTAAATCTGTAAATTTGGGATAATCTTCGCTTTCGTAATTGAATTTGTGACGGAAGAGTTTTTTGTGTAAAACTATATGACCAGTGCTGCCACAACCAAAAAATTTTTACAACCAAAATTTGCTTTAGGAACAAATCTAGTTTACGGACGCAGCTTAAAAATTAAAAAAAAGTTACCTACCGGGTGTAAAATTTAATTTTAAGCAAAAAATGTGAAGTGACAAATTTGGCGCTAACGCTTGGTTTCCGAGTTATGGGCCTCTAAAGTTTGTATGGACAATATGGAATATATAGAGTATTTTGTGGTGTAATGGGGCAATATGGGTATCATTGAAAAGGTAATTTCAATATCTATTCAATTTAAAAAGAAAATATTAAAAATAATAATAAAAAGTTTTTTTTTTAATTACCCGAGCAACTCTTAGTTTTGGAGATACGGACCTTTAAAGTTTTTACGTATAATATGGCATACCTACATTAAAGAATTTATGGCAAAATGAGATGTAAAAGGCATCATACATATAGTATTAAAATATTTATTTTTTTCGCTTACTAAAGACTTTTTACATAGCCGGCCTCCGGCCGGGCGCAAGGATTTTCTCCTCTATGGTATGACCAACACCGGCTTCGCTTACTAAAGAATTTTGCATAGCCGGCCTTCGGCCGGGCGCAAGGATTTTCTCCTCTATGGAATGACCAACACCGGCTTCGCTTACTAAAGAATTTTTGCATAGCCGGCCTTCGGCCGGGCGCAAGGATTTTCTCCTCTATGGTATGACCAACACCGGCTTCGCTTACTAAAGAATTTTTGCATAGCCGGCCTTCGGCCGGGCGCAAGGATTTTCTCCTCTATGGTATGACCAACACCGGCTTCGTTTATTAAAGCTTTTTTTTATTTTTTTTTCATGTAGTACTGTCACTTAGCTTAATTTATTTAATATATGTAGGTACTCCATGTTTATATGGAAAAAATTGTTTTTTTATCGTTACCTGTTTTTATTGTATTTTTTTAATATTTTCCTTTTAAATTGAATAGATATTTAAATTACCTTTTCAATGATACCAATATTGCCCCATTTCATCACAAAATACTCGATATATTCCATATTGTCCATACAAACTTTAGAGGCCCATAACCCGGAAACCAAGCGTCAGCGCCAAATTTGTCACTTTACATTTTTAGCTTAAAATTAAATTTTACACCCGGTAGGTAACTTTTTTTTAATTTTTAAGCTGCGTCCGTAAACTAGATTTAAGCCAAAATGGATACATATTTATAATGTAACTATGTGATTTAAATTCAGTTAATATTAATAATAACAAAAGTAAAATTCATTTACCTAGATATGTATGTATGTAATAAGTAACGATTGTACACGTATGTTTAAAAAAATAAAAGTTTGTTTAAAACAAATTAAACAAAACTTGCAGTTCACAGTATAATAGTTTAAGACAACAGAATTACTTATTAAAAGTTCATTGCATTTTGAAGTGAAATTTCACTTTTAGCAAAATTAAAAGCTGTTGACAGTGTTGTAAAAGAAAAGTATTATAAGCAAATGAGTAGCAATAAAGGCGAATTCATAACAGGTGGCTGCACTAGCGATTTTAGTCACAGCTGTTTTATTTTCAGTTGTCTTGGTAGCAATTCGAAAAATTGAAGAATATAAAATTAAAAAGTATAACATAAAAAATATGTACATGTGTATTATTATTTTGGAGAAAAAATAACCAAAATGAGAAAAATATTCACATCTCCACATTAAAGAAAAAAATAACCACTTTTGGTTAGAAATAACCAAAAACGGCAGCCCTGTATATGACAACAGATGGTTTCAGTGATGCTAACTTCTACTTTTAAAATTTCCGCTTAAAATATTTTCATGATAAAAGTTAGATTTCTGCAAAGTAAAATATTCTTGTAACGTTTGTAGGGAATATAAATAAATTGATCATAGGCTAAAAAATAATTTTTGAACATTTTCAAAAACTCTTTTTATTATGTTTGTAAAAACTAATTATTAATATAACTAATTTACTTTATTCGTGCTTGAGAATATCATGAAATATTTATATTTGAAGGAATGAAGCACGAATAAAGTAAATTAGTTAAATTTTAAAAGATTCCGAATAATAAATTTTTTATTTTGATATATTTGCATGTGCACATTGCTTATTAAAAATTGTTTTTCAATTTTTATTTTTTCATTGAATCTTTCAAATACATATGAATGGTTCCCAATGGGATCCCTTATGTAAAAAATGAAAGAGAAAATAAAAATAGTTACTAAATGTTTGCTGTGTTTTTGTGTAGAACATTTTTGAGTTGTTATTGTCTTCTGTCTTATTGAATCAATGGAGTTCTCATTTAATCAATTTGGCTTTTGATATAAGACTTTCTGTTTTTCTATACAAAATTTAGGTAAAATCCACTGATGAGCTATTTGAGCAGTAGTGAAATGGCCATATGGATATGCTTTTCCCGCAGTAGTACATTTCATTTTGTAGTTTAGTTTAAAATAATAAATATTTTATGAGAATATCATGAAATATTTATATTTGAAGGAATCAAGCACGAATAAAGTAAATTAGTTAAATTTTAAAAGATTCCGAGTAATAAATTTTTCATTTTGACTAATTATTAATATTTTTGTTTTGTGTTTCTTAAAGATAGTTAGTTCGTTAGGAGTGGCAGCCTTTCACGACAAAGCTCACTTAAGCACCATCGAATGGCCCGTTTTGATACCAAAAGGAAGTGCAAATGTACTCCAAAAATCAGTTCCACTTTTTTTGTACGACGAGTATTTGGAAATTATTTTAAGTTTTCTTATGTATAAATACGTAAAAGAAAAACTAATAATGGTGACACTTCCAATTTAGAAATTTCTAACAAATAGCAAACTGAAGGTTTTTTGTGGAAAGAATAGGTTTTTATGAGTTTAAATTTATCCAATTACACAATAATAATTGAGTCATTAATTGTATAAGTTTCATTAACAGTACAGTCACATGGCCAAGTTTTTGTTCAATTCTCTTTCAAGAAATTTACACATACTGCTTGTCAAAATTCACAAAAATTGAAAGCTGTGACGTAGGCTGCACGCAATTTCAAAGCAAGTTTTTAGGCAAGATGTCATAAAGAAACCAAAAAAAATTTATTTGAAGGAAAAAACTTCAATCAACTGTTCTCTTGAATGAAATTTGAAAGACTCAATTCAACGAAAATTGGAAAGCAAATTCTCAGCAAGTTTTTAAAGTGAGAGTGTACTGGTAAAAAAATGAGAGAAATTTTAAAAATTGAATGAAAACTTGATCGTCTGACACCCTAGTAAACAATCCTTTTGAAGTGTGTTTAGTAAAAGAAAATTTTATACAATGACAAAACTAAATGCCATAAATATGAAAAACAAAATATTTTTAAATTTAATGAAATTAAAAAATTTTTGAAAATTAAGTGGAGAATCAAAGCTAGCGGGAAGAACGAACTAGATCGTACTATCTGGAAGACTTCTATATTTCAAATAAAAACAAGCAAAGTTTCTTTTAAAGCTGAACTTCTCTTTATTCTTCCAAATTTACAAAAACAAATTTTTAATCTAAAAATTAGGTCTGTCCAATAAATTTTGGGCAGAAACGATAGAGGAAAATAAAAATTTACAACATTACTATTCCAAATGAAAAAAGTAAATAAACGCGTTTTGTGAAGTAAAGACGAACTGACGACAATAACAAACAACCATAAAAATAAATATCTAAAACAGCAAAAAAAGCAGTATACGATGATTAAAGCATTTTCTATTGCAACAGTTAGCATTTGTAAGAGCTCTGTCATCGATTTTCAAATACTTCGCAAAATTGCAAAAAAGTTTTCTCCCGTTTTTGTACAGCTTATAGTTTATTTTGTTCTATTTCTTTTGTTTATTGTTTTATTACCCTGGCTTTACTTGTACATAGTTTTCTTAGCTTTCTCCTAACTATTACACAAACGTAAGCTTCAATTCAAAATATTTTGTATTAAAAACCAAAAACTATAAATGTTATTTATATTTTCTGCTTTGTGGTTGTAAAAAATTTCAGCTGTAGGCGAATCAATTACCAGGTGGCAGCGTAGGCGAATTCGTTAATTTTCGCCGTGAACAGGACTGTCAAACTCCATATATCAAAAAATTTGTGTATATTTTTTATATGAAGTTTGACAGCAATGTTTACCAGCTCACTTACGCAGAAGTTATTTTGCTCTCGATTGTGAATGCTTCTGTGCTATGAAATAGAATTGCATGTCAAGTAATGTATGATCACGCCAATCAAGTCAGCGGTGCAAATCTCTAAAACAAGAGTTTTAAAAAGTAAAAACCTCAAAATGCTTGTAATACAATGTTTCTTTTGAAAATGTATTTTGTTGAAAGTATCCAAAGTATATCTATATTAAGTACATGTAGGAGTTCAGGTGATAGTTTTATTGGTGTGCGTGTTTATCATTTATTGTGTCAAAATTTGTTTACATATGTTTCAATTTTTATTTTGCTCTTGTTTTTTACGTGGTTCTTTTCATTTTTATATGTTCTATCAGGGATGGTAAACGAAATGTTCAAATTACACTTTTCCAACTCAAGTTGCATTGAACTTCCTTTTATTGAATTCTTGTTTAAATTTACATTGATATAGTCATTCTCTTACTTTTTATATAATAATTAAGAAAAATTCATATTAATTTTTTAGTTAGAAAAATGATAAAATGTTACCCACTTTACCGTCTCTGAACTGTTTTTTGACATAATACATGATTTTACACAAACAAAATGCCTGTTGTTGTTCTAATGTTGTATTTGTTGTAGACTTGCATGTACTTAATATAGATATACTTTGAAAGTATCTTTCGTTTGGCATAAATTCTCACGAGTTAGCATCACTGTAAAACCGTTTGGGTATTTCTTATGAAGTAACTACTACTCGTTTTTCGAGAGTAGTAATCATATTATTAAAGATTGCCAAGTTTTTGACATCAACCCAAGATTGCCTCATTTTTAAAAGAAAATAATCAAACTGAGCTTTATCATTAAGTTTGAAATTTGAAAGGACAGCGACAAAAGATTTAACTTCTATTTAGTGCTAATGATTTAATTTAAATTGTAGTTATTTTTTTCTAATTGTAATGAACTTTTAAAGAAACTGTTTAACTATTAATTACAGTTAAAAAAATTGCTTTGATTTTAAATAAATTTATTATAGCAGTTGCTTTAACAATATATGCATTAAATAAATAAACCTTACCCCCATTACTATAACTTCCTATTAGTTAAAGGCAGAATTTTGTCGGACCGATAAATTGCTTTGCATTATAAAACAAAATTATTATTTTTAAGGCATTATATATTTTTCTTAATAAGAATAAAAAATAAATGTTGTAATAAGGCATAGCTATTAATGTTAATGGCAAGTTGTAATCATGGTCCTCTGTAAGATAAAAGTAAAACTTGATTACTTTACCTAATTTAAAAAAATGCCATTTTTAAATAAGGGTATTTAGTGAATGATAATAACGATTTGAAACCATTTACTAACTAGCTAATGATTTTGATTTTTAAATAATTATTAATAAAATCTTTTAATTTTAAAAATTACAGTACTAACATAAATATTTAAAGAATATATTTTAAGTGCGGCAAGTCTAAAGTGAAAAATCCTATATAGGTCTATCGACAATCAAAATATTCGTTCAAAACTATGGTAGTATTTGTGAAAAATTTATTAGAATGTGATACAAAGACGATAATTGATGAAAAATCATAAAATGTATATTTTTGGCATGATGTGAATTAGTGTTTGTTTTTAACTTCGCACAAATTTTTCATTTTAAGAATAAAAAAGAAATCTTGGAATTTATCAAAGTTTACTATACCTGTTGTTATAGTGGACTAAGCAATTCGGGTTCATTGTAAATTTCAAGTGTTTGTCTGCAGCTGTTAAAAAGTATGGCTAAATACATCAAATTAAATAAACTATAGGCGCACCTTTTAATTTATAATTTTTAATATTAACACTTGTTACTATAACGGGCAAAGCAGTAGACATTCTGTCAAATTTGCAAACATTTGTATACAACGGTTCAAAAGATAGGCCCACATAAATAAATCTACATCAAGTATGGGACACCCTTTAAATTTTACATTCAATTTATATACTCGCTCATATAACGGTTCTAAAGTTTAGTCCCATACTTGAAATTACAGCAACTATTGCGACACCCTTTAACCTCCAAATCAAAACTTTTTACTTCTTGTTATAGCGAACTTAGCAATAAAGGTTTGTTGTAAATTTTAAGCGTTTGTCTACAACAGCTAAAAAGTATGGCCATACACATAAATTGAATATTGGAGCACCCTTTAATTTATAATTTTTAATATTAACACTTGTTACTATACCGGCCAAAGCATTCGACATTCTGTCCAATTTGCAAACGTTTGTCTATAACGGTAAAAAAGATAGGCCCATATAAATAAAATTTACATCAATTTGGGGACACCCTTAAATTTTTAAATTTATTTTTGTATAACTTTTTATTATTGGGAGCTACAGTAATACGCAGCATTTTAAATTTTACAGAAGTGCCCTTTACAGTTCGTATTACACGTAAAAATATGTATGTTGTATGGGTACACCCTTTAATTTTTAAGATTATGAACTGTTTTTAAAACTGGACCAATCTGTAAACATAATCCGTTATATTACCAAAAATTTTTAAAATCGGTTCAGAAATGACTGAGTTCTGCAGGCACAAACATAAAAAAGCAACGTTCAGCCGAATTGTAGAACCTTCTTCTTTTTTTTAAGTTGGTTAAAAATAGGAAACTTTAAGATTTAATAAAAACAATGAATTTTAAGAGAGTTTAAAAGAAAAAACAATTATTTATCAATCTTTCCGTGTTCTGTCTATAATAGCTGTATTTGTTGTATGTACGTTTACTGTTGTTTGCTAGTGCCGTTTTCGCAATACTTAAACCGTGATATTGACAGCAAAAATTAAAACTTGGTCATTCAAAATGTGTACATTAAAGCGCGCAGCACTTTGAATTTGACAACCCTATTTTGATCGCGAAGAAACCGCTTAAATCTAGGCAACCTGCGAAAAAAGCTGTTAGTTTGAAATGATTACTGGTTACTAAAAATACCCAAGCGAATTATAACGGTATTAAAAAACTCATTTTTTTAGATTTGATCATAGGTGACTGGTGCATTTTCAGGAAATTATTTAGTGTGGCGTAGTGTTTAAAAAGTGCAAGTTAAAAAATCTTCTTCAAAAACTTTTAAGTGATATTGGTGAAAAGTTCAGAGGTAAGTTATTCAATTAATGTTTTTTTCTTATTATTTCAATTAATGTTTTTTCTTTAGTTTTAAATTCACTTGGAGAAATATATTGCATGATCCTACTTTTCTATTGCAAAGGTAAGTTTTTTCATTTAATGTTTTTTTCTTATGACGGAATTAAAAAAATGTTTCTTTTATTTAGTTTGACATAAAAATGCAATCGGCTGTTAATGGGCGAAGCATTTTGAAAGAAATTTAGTATTTCCTGAAAGATCTATTCAAAAGCTTTTAAATGATACACATATTTATGTCTTAAGCCTGCCTCTTATTTTTACACTTCACTTGGAACAATGAAGTAACTCCAATAAAAAGAGAGTATATGGGCCTGACCTCTGGACCTTTTATAGAAAAGTAGCATTATGCACCATATTTTTGAAGATATAAATATGAGTATCATTTAAAAGTATTTAAAGAGATCTTTCAGGAAATACTTAACCCAGTAAGAGCCGATGATTTTTTTATGTAAAATTAAAATGGAATAGAAAAATTCTTATTTTTGAATTCTGTATCATCCATATAAGTATGTGTATTTTTGATTGGAATTACTTCACTAAACTAGACATGGTGAAGGGTATATACATAAGTGTTTTATTCGGCTATGCCTAAATTTGTATACCCTTCACCATATGTGCAAATCTAGTTTAGTGAAGTAACTCCAATCAAAAAACCAAATATTAGGGTGACAGAGAATTAAAAAAAATAATGTTTTTTCTTTCATTTAATTTTACATAAAAATGCAATCGGCTCTTAATAGGCGAAGCATTTTGCAAAAAATTTAGTATTTCCTGAAAGATCTATTCAATAGCTTTTAAATGATATACATATTTATGTCTTAAGCCTACCTCTTATTTTTACACATCATTTGGAGTAATGAAGTAACTCCAATAAAAAAAAGAGTATATGGGCCTGGCCTCTGGACCTTTAAGAAAAGTAGCATTATGCACCATATTTTTGAAGATATAAATATGAGTATCATTTAAAAGTATTTAAAGAGATCTCTCAGGAAATATTAAAATTTTATTTTATAAATGCTTAACCCAGTAAGAGCCGATGATTTTTTTATGTAAAATTAAAATGGAATAGAAAAATTCTTATTTTTTAATTCTGTATCATCCTTTTATGTGTATTTTTAATTGGAATTACTTCACTAAACTAGACTTAAACAAATGGTGAAGGGTATATACATAAGTGTTTTATTCGGCTATGCCTAATGTTATATACCCTTCACCAAGTGCAAATCTAGTTTAGTGAAGTAACTCCAATCAAAAAACCAAATATTAGGGTGACAGAAAATTAAAAAAAATGTTTTTTCTTTCATTTAATTTTACATAAAAATGCAATCGGCTCTTAATGGGCGAAGCATTTTGCAAAAAATTTAGTATTTCCTGAAAGATCTATTCAATAGCTTTTAAATGATACACATATTTATGTCTTAAGCCTACCTCTTATTTTTACACATCATTTGGAGTAATGAAGTAACTCCAATAAAAAAAAGAGTATATGGGCCTGGCCTCTGGACCTTTAAGAAAAGTAGCATTATGCACCATATTTTTGAAGATATAAATATGAGTATCATTTAAAAGTATTTAAAGAGATCTTTCAGGAAATATTAAAATTTTATTTTATAAATGCTTAACCCAGTAAGAGCCGATGATTTTTTTATGTAAAATTAAAATGGAATAGAAAAATTCTTATTTTTTAATTCTGTATCATCCTTTTATGTGTATTTTTAATTGGAATTACTTCACTAAACTAGACTTAAACAAATGGTGAAGGGTATATACATAAGTGTTTTATTCGGCTATGCCTAAATTTGTATACCCTTCACCATATGTGCAAATCTAGTTTAGTGAAGAAACTCCAATCAAAAAACCAAATATTAGGGTGACAGAGAATTAAAAAAAAAATAATGTTTTTTCTTTTATTTAATTTTACATAAAAATGCAATCGACTCTTAATGGGCGAAGCATTTTAAAAAAAAATTTAGTATTTCCTGAAAGATCTATTCAAAAGCTTTTAAATGATAAACATATTTATGTCTTAAGCTTGCCTCTTATTTTTACACATCATTTGGATTAATGAAGTAACTCCAATAAAAAAAAGTATATGGGCCTGGCCTCTGAACCTTTTATAGCAAAGTAGCATTATGCACCATGTTTTTTAAGATATAAATATGAGTATCATTTAAAAGTATATAAAGAGATCTTACAGGAAATATTAAATTTTTTTTTATAAGTGCTTAACCCATTAAGAGCCGATAATTTTTTTATGTAAAATTAAAATGTAGAAGAAAATTTCTTATTTTTTAATTCTGTATCATCCATATATGTGTATTTTTGATTGGAATTACTTCACTAAACTAGACTTAAACAAATGGTGAAGGGTATATACATAAGTGTTTTATTCGGCGAATTATAACGGTATTAAAAAACTCATTTTTTTTAGATTTGATCATAGGTGAATGGTGCATTTTCAGGAAATTATTTAGTGTGGCATAGTGTTTAAAAAGTGCAAGCTAAAAAATCTTCTTCAAAAACTTTTAAGTGATATTGGTGAAAAGTTCAGAGGTAAGTTATTCAATTAATGTTTTTTTCTTATTTTTTCTATTAATGTTTTTTCTTTAGTTTTAAATTCACTTGGAGAAATTTATTGCATGATCCTACTTTTCTATTGCAAAGGTAAGTTTTTTCATTTAATGTTTTTTTCTTATGACGGAATTAAAAAAAATGTTGTTTCTTTTATTTAATTTGACATAAAAATGCAATCGGCTGTTAATGGGCGAAGCATTTTGAAAAAAATTTAGTTTTTCCTGAAAGATCTTTTCAAAAGCTTTTAAATGATACACATATTTATGTCTTAAGACTGCCTCTTATTTTTACACATCACTTGGAACAATGAAGTAACTCCAATAAAAAAAAGTATATGGGCCTGGCCTCTGAACCTTTTATAGCAAAGTAGCATTATGCACCATATTTTTGAAGATATAAATATGAGTATCATTTAAAAGTATTTAAAGAGATCTTTCAGGAAATTTAAAATTTTGTTTTATAAATGCTTAACCCATTAAGAGCCGATGATTTTTTTATGTAAAATTGAATTTAGAAGAAAATTTCTTATTTTTGAATTCTGTATCATCCATATAAGTATGTGTATTTTTGATTGGAATTACTTCACTAAACTAGACTTGAAACACATGGTGAAGGGTGTATACATAAGTGTTTTATTCGGCTATGCCTAATCTTATATACCCTTCACCAAGTGCAAATCTAGTTTAGTGAAGTAACTCCAATCAAAAAACCAAATATTAGGGTGACAGAGAATTAAAAAAAAATAATGTTTTTTCTTTCATTTAATTTTACATAAAAATGCAATCGGCTCTTAATGGGCGAAGCATTTTGAAAAAAATTTAGTATTTCCTGAAAGATCTATTCAATAGCTTTTAAATGATACACATATTTATGTCTTAAGCCTACCTCTTATTTTTACACATCATTTGGATTAATGAAGTAACTCCAATAAAAAAAAGAGTATATGGGCCTGGCCTCTGGACCTTTAAGAAAAGTAGCATTATGCACCATATTTTTGAAGATATAAATATGAGTATCATTTAAAAGTATTTAAAGAGATCTTTCAGGAAATTTAAATTTTTGTTTTATAAATGCTTAACCCATTAAGAGCCGATGATTTTTTTATGTAAAATTGAATTTAGAAGAAAATTTCTTATTTTTGAATTCTGTATCATCCATATAAGTATGTGTATTTTTGATTGGAATTACTTCACTAAACTAGACTTAAACACATGGTGAAGGGTGTATACATAAGTGTTTTATTCGGCTATGCCTAATCTTATATACCCTTCACCAAGTGCAAATCTAGTTTAGTGAAGTAACTCCAATCAAAAAACCAAATATTAGGGTGACAGAGAATTAAAAAAAAATAATGTTTTTTCTTTCATTTAATTTTACATAAAAATGCAATCGGCTCTTAATGGGCGAAGCATTTTGAAAAAAATTTAGTATTTCCTGAAAGATCTATTCAATAGCTTTTAAATGATACACATATTTATGTCTTAAGCCTACCTCTTATTTTTACACATCATTTGGATTAATGAAGTAACTCCAATAATAAAAAGAGTATATGGGCCTGACCTCTGGACCTTTTATAGAAAAGTAGCATTATGCACCATATTTTTGAAGATATAAATATGAGTATCATTTAAAAGTATTTAAAGAGATCTTTCAGGAAATATTAAAATTTTATTTTTTAAATGCTTAACCCAGTAAGAGCCGATGATTTTTTTATGTAAAATTAAAATGGAATAGAAAAATTCTTATTTTTAATTCTGTATCATCCTTTTATGTGTATTTTTAATTGGAATTACTTCACTAAACTAGACTTAAACAAATGGTGAAGGGTATATACATAAGTGTTTTATTCGGCTATGCCTAAATTTGTATACCCTTCACCATATGTGCAAATCTAGTTTAGTGAAGAAACTCCAATCAAAAAACCAAATATTAGGGTGACAGAGAATTAAAAAAAAAATAATGTTTTTTCTTTTATTTAATTTTACATAAAAATGCAATCGACTCTTAATGGGCGAAGCATTTAAAAAAAAAATTTAGTATTTCCTGAAAGATCTATTCAAAAGCTTTTAAATGATAAACATATTTATGTCTTAAGCTTGCCTCTTATTTTTACACATCATTTGGATTAATGAAGTAACTCCAATAAAAAAAGTATATGGGCCTGGCCTCTGAACCTTTTATAGCAAAGTAGCATTATGCACCATGTTTTTTAAGATATAAATATGAGTATCATTTAAAAGTATATAAAGAGATCTTACAGGAAATATTAAATTTTTTTTTATAAATGCTTAACCCATTAAGAGCCGATTATTTTTTTATGTAAAATTGAAATGTAGAAGAAAATTTCTTATTTTTGAATTCTGTATCATCCATATAAGTATGTGTATTTTTGATTGGAATTACTTCACTAAACTAGACTTAAACACATGGTGAAGGGTGTATACATAAGTGTTTTATTCGGCTATGCCTAATCTTATATACCCTTCACCAAGTGCAAATCTAGTTTAGTGAAGTAACTCCAATCAAAAAACCAAATATTAGGGTGACAGAATTAAAAAAAATAATGTTTTTTCTTTTATTTAATTTGACATAAAAATGCAATCGGCTGTTAAGGGGCGAAGCATTTTGAAAAAAATTTAGTATTTCCTGAAAGATCTATTCAATAGCTTTTAAATGATACACATATTTATGTCTTAAGCCTACCTCTTATTTTTACACATCATTTGGAGTAATGAAGTAACTCCAATAATAAAAAGAGTATATGGGCCTGACCTCTGGACCTTTTATAGAAAAGTAGCATTATGCTCCATATTTTTGAAGATATAAATATGAGTATCATTTAAAAGTATTTAAAGAGATCTTTCAGGAAATATTAAAATTTTATTTTTTAAATGCTTAACCCAGTAAGAGCCGATGATTTTTTTATGTAAAATTAAAATGGAATAGAAAAATTCTTATTTTTTAATTCTGTATCATCCTTTTATGTGTATTTTTAATTGGAATTACTTCACTAAACTAGACTTAAACAAATGGTGAAGGGTATATACATAAGTGTTTTATTCGGCTATGCCTAAATTTGTATACCCTTCACCATATGTGCAAATCTAGTTTAGTGAAGAAACTCCAATCAAAAAACCAAATATTAGGGTGACAGAGAATTAAAAAAAATAATGTTTTTTCTTTTATTTAATTTTACATAAAAATGCAATCGGCTCTTAATGGGCGAAGCATTTTGAAAAAAATTTAGTATTTCCTGAAAGATCTATTCAAAAGCTTTTAAATGATAAACATATTTATGTCTTAAGCTTGCCTCTTATTTTTACACATCACTTGGAACAATGAAGTAACTCCAATAAAAAAAGTATATGGGCCTGGCCTCTGAACCTTTTATAGCAAAGTAGCATTATGCACCATGTTTTTTAACCCTTATCGGTCGTAAGTCACCTCTGACGTGACAACAGTACTTTTCTGCAACGGATGTATGGCACGTGTGAAGTGACAAGGCGAATTATGTCGAAACATACTGTCTATTGATGAGATTTGTTTTTAAAATGCATTCATTCAAATAATTATCAGAAACTCAGACATGTAGTAGTTGTACAAAAAATAAATAATTTGTAACAAAACTGAAAAGAAATGAATATAAATGTATAATAATATACTATTGTTTTTTTTTTCATATTTGTTAAAAATAACTACAACCTGGTGAGAATCAAACTTGTGAAAAGTCGCGTCCGATAAGGGTTAAGATATAAATATGAGTATCATTTAAAAGTATATAAAGAGATCTTACAGGAAATATTAAAATTTTTTTATAAATGCTTAACCCATTAAGAGCCGATAAATTTTTTATGTAAAATTAAAATGTAGAAGTAAATTTCTTATTTTTTAATTCTGTATCATCCATATATGTGTATTTTTAATTGGAATTACTTCAC
Source organism: Gymnosoma rotundatum (assembly GCA_916610165.2). Taxonomy (NCBI): domain Eukaryota; kingdom Metazoa; phylum Arthropoda; class Insecta; order Diptera; family Tachinidae; genus Gymnosoma; species Gymnosoma rotundatum. Next base: position 1,807,029 of record CAKAJB020000010.1, on the reverse strand, counting down.
TAAACTAGACTTAAACACATGGTGAAGGGTATATACATAAGTGTTTTATTCGGCTATGCCTAAATTTGTATACCCTTCACCATATGTTCAAATCTAGTTTAGTGAAGAAACTCCAATCAAAAAACCAAATATTAGGGTGACAGAGAATTAGAAAAATAATGTTTTTTCTTTTATTTAATTTTACATAAAAATGCAATCAGCTCTTAATAGGCGAAGCATTTTGAAAAAAATTTAGTATTTCCTGAAAGATCTATTCAAAAGCTTTTAAATGATAAACATATTTATGTCTTAAGCCTGCCTCTTATTTTTACACATCATTTGGAACAATGAAGTAACTCCAATAAAAAAAGAGTATATGGGCCTGGCCTCTGAACCTTTTATAGCAAAGTAGCATTATGCACCATATTTTTGAAGATATAAATATGAGTATCATTTAAAAGTATTTAAAGAGATCTTTCAGGAAATTTAAATTTTTGTTTTATAAATGCTTAACCCATTAAGAGCCGATGATTTTTATGTTAAATTAAAATGTAGAAGAAAATTTCTTATTTTTGAATTCTGTATCATCCATATATGTGTATTTTTGATTGGAATTACTTCACTAAACTAGACTTAAACACATGGTGAAGGGTATATACATAAGTGTTTTATTCGGCTATGCCTAAATTTGTATACCCTTTACCATATGTGCAAATCTAGTTTAGTGAAGAAACTCCAATGAAAAAACCAAATATTAGGGTGACAGAGAATTAAAAAAAAAATAATGTTTTTTCTTTTATTTAATTTTACATAAAAATGCAATCGGCTCTTAATGGGCGAAGCATTTTGAAAAAAATTTAGTATTTCCTGAAAGATCTATTCAAAAGCTTTTAAATGATAAACATATTTATGTCTTAAGCTTGCCTCTTATTTTTACACATCACTTGGAACAATGAAGTAACTCCAATAAAAAAAAAGTATATGGGCCTGGCCTCTGAACCTTTTATAGCAAAGTAGCATTATGCACCATATTTTTGAAGATATAAATATGAGTATCATTTAAAAGTATTTAAAGAGATCTTTCAGGAAACTTAAAATTTTGTTTTATAAATGCTTAACCCATTAAGAGCCGATTATTTTTTTATGTAAAATTGAAATGTAGAAGAAAATTTCTTATTTTTGAATTCTGTATCATCCATATAAGTATGTGTATTTTTGATTGGAATTACTTCACTAAACTAGACTTAAACACATGGTGAAGGGTGTATACATAAGTGTTTTATTCGGCTATGCCTAATCTTATATACCCTTCACCAAGTGCAAATCTAGTTTAGTGAAGTAACTCCAATCAAAAAACCAAATATTAGGGTGACAGAATTAAAAAAAATAATGTTTTTTCTTTTATTTAATTTGACATAAAAATGCAATCGGCTGTTAATGGGCGAAGCATTTTGAAAAAAATTTAGTATTTCCTGAAAGATCTATTCAATAGCTTTTAAATGATACACATATTTATGTCTTAAGCCTACCTCTTATTTTTACACATCATTTGGATTAATGAAGTAACTCCAATAATAAAAAGAGTATATGGGCCTGGCCTCTGAACCTTTAATAGCAAAGTAGCATTATGCACCATATTTTTGAAGATATAAATATGAGTATAATTTAAAAGTATTTAAAGAGATCTTTCAGGAAATTTAAATTTTTGTTTTATAAATGCTTAACCCATTAAGAGCCGATGATTTTTTATGTTAAATTAAAATGTAGAAGAAAATTTCTTATTTTTGAATTCTGTATCATCCATATATGTGTATTTTTGATTGGAATTACTTCACTAAACTAGACTTAAACACATGGTGAAGGGTATATACATAAGTGTTTTATTCGGCTATGCCTAAATTTGTATACCCTTTACCATATGTGCAAATCTAGTTTAGTGAAGAAACTCCAATCAAAAAACCAAATATTAGGGTGACAGAGAATTAAAAAAATAATGTTTTTTCTTTTATTTACTTTAACATAAAAGAGCGATCGGATCTTAATGGGCAAAGCATTTTGAAAAAAATTTTGTGTTTCATGAAATATCTCTTCAAAAGCTTTTAAAAGATACTCATATTGATGTCATAATAATTCTTGCAAAAAAACCCAGTTCAAAACAGATTTCATCTATCTGCCTATAACGGTTCAAGCGTATGGCCACATAAATTAGACTACATTAACTATTGGGATACTCTTATATCACCAAACTTCATACGTGTTCAACTGTTCAATAGTTTCGCAATATACATCAAATTACAGCAACTGTAAGGTCACCCTTTATTTTCAAAATTCTAATTATATACTTGCTCTTGTCATAGATTAAGCGGTCAAGTACTGTGTAAATTTCAATCGTCTCTTTATAACGGATCATTCTTTATATTTTTCAATCGTCTGTTAACAACTTTTTAAGATAATGCCCATATACATAATTAAACGAACTAGTGGATCACCTATTAATTTATAATTTAAGATGTTATCACTTGTTACTATAATGACCTTATCAATCGACATCATGTTAAATTTGCAAGCGTTTATCTAAAACGGTTCAAAATTTAGGCCTATATGAGTAAATCCACATCAATTATGGGACACCCTTTAATTTCTAAATTCAAATATAAACTCGTTGATATAGCGGGCTTAAAAATACAGGTCTAGTATGACCAGTGTTTCCAAATGTAAATAAAACTAATTTATTTTTACATTTTTTCCCGACGTTTCGTCAATTATTTGTTGACTTTCTCAAGGGAATATCTATTTATAAAAATTGTTTTTACTTTTAAAATTAAACTTACAGTTAAATTATTTACACAAACAAAACAATTTTAAGATATAAAACTTTCCAAACAACATGAAGAATAAGTAACATATAAAACAAACGTTACAAAAACATTAATTTAAACCAAAAAAAAAAAAAAACACAAATTAACTTAGTATCACCGTCCATTCCAATGAATTGCTACTCTATAATTTGCGTTTATGTTGTCCGTGTCTTCTTTTAAATTCATTGTATGTTCCCTTTTTTGTTGTATTCTCAAACTTTCTATAGTGTACCTTTTCTTTTCAATGTTTTCTTTATCCAATATCTTAATTTGATCAAAATCAGCTGTATGACCAGTTTCTAATAAGTGTTGCGCCAAAGCTGTTGTTTGTTTTTGTTTCTCTATGTCATTCTTGTTTCCAAATTGCGTTTAGTAGTGCCAATGTAAATCATATTACAATTACTGTTGTCATTTCCTTTGCACTTTATTTCGTACACAATATTGTTTTGTTGTTGTTTGTCAATCTTTGTTTTTACTTTAGAGAATATTGTGTTTAATGTGGTATTTGCTTTGTAAGCAAAATTTATATTTTTGTCTTTAATTGTGTTTCTGATGTTTTTGTTGTCAGTCAGGCCTGGAATATATCGTACACTGTAAAATTGTTTCGGATTATTGTCAATTGAGTATGAAATTCTACTATTGTCGTTAATTTTTTTAAATATTTCATTAATTAAAGAATTTATTACGTTCATAGGGAAGCTGTTTTTTTTAAGTGTTCTTCTTATTTGTTGGATGTTGTTTTCATGAAACTGTTTATCACTTATATTTAATATTCTGTAAATGAAATTTTTTGCTGTGTTTACTATTTGGCTCTTAGGTTGTGTAGAGTTGTAATCAATAATTCTACCAGATGCTGTACTTTTTTTTATACCAATTGAAAACTACTTTATCGGTTTTTCTATATAAGTTTGTGTCTAAGTATCAATTTCCAATAGTTCAATTTCCATAGTGAATTGTAATTTTTGGTGGTATTTGTTGAAAGTTTTTAATATTTCGTCTTTTTTGTCGCATCTACTATGGCCAATATGTCATCTACATATTTGGTTATGTATTTTATTTAAATATTTTTGTTTTTTAGCTCCCTGAGTTTTTCATCTAATAGGTTGTCCAAAACAATGTCCGCAATCGTAGGTGCAAGTGGGTTACCCATTGGCATGCCAAAAGTTTGATTGTAAAAATTATTATTGTAGACAAAATAATTGTTGTCATTGAGGCAAAATCGTAGAATTTTCAGGAATTTAGATTTCGGGATTTTCGTGTAGTTTTTAATGAGATTCCATTTGTCCATGATAATATTAATGGCTTTGTTTATCGGTATATTCGTAAAAAGAGAAATAACATCTAGTGAGATAAAAATTTCGTTTTTATCCAGTCTGAGTTTGCTAAGTTGTTCTTTAAGTCTATTCGAGTTTTTAATATTGTAGTCGTCTGATATTACATTTTTTAAAATGGCTCCAATATACTTAGATAAAGCGTAGCATGGGACTTGTATAGATGAGATTATGGGTCTGAGAGGCATTTCTGGCTTGTGTATTTTTGGAAGTCCATAAATTCTAGGTGCTGTAGCTGCCGAGCAAAGTAGTTGTCGTTTTTGCCATCCGTCGATATATTCATTTTTATACAAGTCTAATATTATGTTATTGTTATCTTTCTGGAGTTTTAAAGTTGGGTCAGTTCTAAGCTTCCGGTAAATATTTTTGTCATCAAGTAATATTTCCATTTTGTTCTCATAATCTTTTTTATATAAAGCTACAATTTTGTTTCCCTTGTCTGCCTGTATAACAACAATATTTTTATTTTTACGCAAAAATTCTTTCGTCTTATCGTAAATATTTGATATGAATTTTTCCTTTGGTGTGTTTTTTAAATTTCTCTTAAATCTTATAATGTTATTTGCTAGTTTAGTTCTTGCGATGTCCTTTGTTTTTTCTTCATTGTCATTTAATTTCTGTATACATTGTTCAACGTCTGCGATTGTACGTAAAGGTCAAAAATTATGTTTGTTTATTGGTAACGCGAATTTTTTACCGAGTGACAGGATCCACTTATATTCTAGAGGAATGTCCACATCAGTTTTATTTTCAAACCAATTATCATTAAAAATAAATCCATGTATTTTAAACTGTTTTTCTTTCAGTGTGTCTAGTTTTGTGTTTTGTTTATCTCTCACAACTTTGTCCATATGTTTAATTCTATTTTTTTGTTTGTTTATAAAAGCTATGTAGTCTTTTTCTGTCAATGATTTTTCAATAGTTGTCCTTAAATGATAAATTTTATGTTTTATATTTGTAATATTTACATTCGTCTGTGAGATCTCGAAGTTAAGAATTTTTTTATGAAAATTATATTCCACTTTTTTTAATTTATCCTTTATTTTCGTACATGTAAAAAGTTGTGTTTCCTGTGTCGTTGTGTTTTTTGTATGGCTTGGAATAATGCCATAGCTTCTGCAAGATAAAATGAATTTTAACCTGCCTTCCTGATTAATTAGTCGTTTTGTTTTGTTGCAATACTCTTTTAAAATTCTGCAAGTATCTTTGTCATATTTGAAAGATACATGTTTTAAATAGTCCTTCATGTTGTTGTTTTTCTTCTTTTTTAAATTTCAACATTCTGTGTATAACGGATCAAAAGTTCAGCCATATACTTGTAATAACATCAACTATTGGGACACCCTTTAACTTCCAAATTTTATACTGGATGTAATGGCGGGCTTAGCAATTCAGGTTCGTTGTAAATTCCAAGCGTCTGTCTACAACAGCTAAAAAGTATGGCGATAAACATAAATTTAAATTGGCTATTGGAGCACCCTTTAATTTATAGTTTTAATGTTAATACTTGTTACTATAATGACCATATCAAACGACATCATGTCAAATTTGCAAGCGTTTGTCTATAACAGTTCAAAAGATAGACCCATATAAGTAAATCCACATCAATTATGGGAAACCCTTTAATTTCTAAATTTTAATTATAAACTCGTTGATTTAGCTGGCTTAGAAATACAGGTCTCTTCTAAATTTCAATGTTCTGTCTATAACGGATCAAAAGTTCGGCCACATACTTGTAATAGCATCAACTATTGGGACACCCTTTAACTTTCAAATCCAAATTGTATACTTGTTGTTATAGCGGACTTATTAATATAGGTTTGTTGCAAATTTCTAGCATCTGGCTGCAACTGTTAAAAATTATGGCCGTATACATCAAATTAAATGAACTATTGGCGCACCCTTTAATATATAATTTTAGTATTAATACTTGTTACTTATCGGCCACAGCAATCAACATTATTTCAAATTTGCAATGGTTTGTCTATAACGGCCCATATAAGTAAATCTACAGCAATTATGGGGGCACATTTTAATTTTAGATTTATTTTTGTACAACTTTCTGTAATTGGGAGCTATAGTAATACGCAGTCATTTTAAATTTTGCAGAATCGCCCTTTACAGTTCATGATGCACGTAAAAAATATAGGGACAACCTTCAAAATCGGTGCAGAAATGTCTGAGTTCTGCAGGCACAAATATAAAAAGCAACATTCAGTCGAATTGTATAACCTCCTTTTTTTGAAGTCGGTTAAAAAATATGGTGCATAATCCTGGGTGGTGTTTGGCGCGCTGCCTCGAACGACTTGGAATGAGAAAGTTTTATTGAATTTAATCAGTTAATTTGTGTGCTTAAAACATATATCTGACTAAGTACATTGCAACCAATGTTTCTTGTTGTAACATTTCTGCTTTTTTCGAAAGTTTTTTCTAAAAAAACTTTCGGTTGTACAGCTGTTGTTGAGTTGACAATCTTTGGCCTAGGTTGACTCGTATCGTTTTTGCTATTAAATCCATACATATGTACAATTTTTTACAAACATTTATAAAGAAAAATGAATTGATTAATTTTGCAAAAATTTTATTTAAATTCCAAACTTAGTTTTCATACTGAATCATGTATTCATTGGTAAAATACAATGAACAAGAACTTGGAATAGTTCCGTCAAAACAAATACTAAACATCAATGGAAAGTGTTGCTCAGTAAAAACTAAGACGGGAAGATTCGCTGCAAGCATTTTGTCAAAAAGCGGTAAGTAAAACCTTTTAATTCTTAATCATATCTATATTAAATTTTATACTATTTTACGACTGATTTGAATTTTTAGATAATAAAAATTTTTTATTGAATTTAAAAAATAAAAAAGAAAATGCCCTTTATAATACAAAATCTAAAAATATGCAAAAAAAAAATCTTGGGACTATTCATCAAAATAAAAAAGCAAAACCCAAAGAACTTGGAGCTTTTTCGCGTCCATTGAATGCTCTTGCGACTAGCATTCAAGATAAACAAAAATTGTCGCTCTCAGCTTCACAATCAACTACAAAAAGTATCATAAACTTAAAACCCGAAATCCATTGCGATTTGCAAATTAAACAAAAACGTTTCGTGTCTTCGACTTCTTTGGAAGCTTCTGTGTATGATATTCAAGATATATCCCAGTCGTCGATATTATCGTCACAACCAGCAGCAGAAGTATCTTTTGAAAAAAGTACCACAACCGTCCCCAAAACTCATTTCGATTTGAAAGAAGATTCAATATCAGCAACTGGTTCAAAAGCGTCTAATGAACCATCTTTTAATAGCAATCAAATCAAAATTGATCAAAGATGCTCTTCATGTTTTTCTCCCCAGTATACTTTTGAAGATATGCCGAACTCGTCCGTGCCGTCACAACCAACAACAGAAGTATCTTTTGTAAAATGTGCCACAACCGTGATCCCCAAAACTCATTGTGATTTATACGAAGATTCAGTGTCAGCCAGTTCGTTAAAGGTGTCTAATATACCATCTTTTAATTTCCATCAAGAAAAAGAATTAGTGTTGGCTTGTGCGTCAAAGACTTCTCATGAGCTATCTCCTAGTATCAACAAAGAAAAAATAGAAACATGTTCTCCATTTTGTGCTCCCCTAAATGCTCTTCTGTATGATTTTGAAGAATTTTCTCTATCACCCCCAACAATGTCAAAACGGTCTCCAGAACGTTATTGTAAAGAAAGTAGCGCAATCTTAGGCCATAACATACACGGCAATTTTGAGAAAGATTTAGCGTCGTCGTCTTCATCGACTTCAACAATTGTGATTGAAATTGAGAATGATTCTTTATATAATTTCCAAGATAAGCCCCAGTCGCCCCTATCAACATCACAGCGAGCTTCAGAAATGTATTCTAAAAAAGGTAGCGTCTTAAGCCACGAAAACTATTTGGATGATGAAAATTCTATATCTTCTTCTTCATTAAGCGCAGAGATTGAGAATGTTTCTTTATATAATTTCCAAGATAAGCCCCAGTCGTCCCTATCAACATCACAACGAGCTCCAGAAATGTGTTCTAATAAAAGTAGCGTCTTAAGCCACGATAAAGATCGCGATTTTGATGATGACTATTCAATGTCTTCTACTTCATTAAGCGCAGAACTTGAGAATGATTCTTTATACGATTTTCCAGATAAGCCCCAGTCGTCAGTATCAACATCACAACGAGCTACAGAAATATGTTTTAAAAGAAGTAGCGTCTTAAGCCACGATAAACACCGCGATTTTGATGATGAATATTCAATGTCTTCTTCTTCTTCATTAAGCGCAGAACTTGAGAATGAGTCTTTATATGATTTTCCAGATAAGCCCCAGTCGTCAGTATCAACATCACAACGAGCTCCAGAAATGTGTTCTAAAAAAAGTAGCGTCTTATGCCACGAAAAAGATCGCGATTTGAATGATGAAAATTCAATGTCTTCTTCTTCATTGAGCTCAGAAATTACAATTGGTGACCTTATAAAATTTAAAAACAAAAACGGTCCTACGATACTGTCCCAAAAACTAACTTCAAATCGTTTAAACAATTCGAAAATTTCATTTCCAAACAAGCAGCAAAAAGTGTCGTTCAATAAAATTGGAAACACTGAAAGAAATACAACAAACACTACAACCACAAGTGGTAATTTCAGCTCAGTATATAATAGCACCGAGCTTACCAATGAATTAATAACGAGTGAAAGTTATTCTGAGTATTTGCCAGACTCAACAGATGTACAAACAATGCCTAATGAAAGCTTAAATTCAAATTATACCTGTGTGGAAGAGCCTAACAATAGTGTTAATGTGATTGCCTCGCCTGTTAACATAAATCATGTAAAAGTTCCTTATAGTAATAGTAGAAAAAAGCAGTTTTGCATCTTTTGTAAAACCCTGCAAACCAAATTAGCGAGACATTTCATGCTTAAACATAAGTCCGAAAAAGAAATAAAACCAATATTATATTTACCCAAAAAAAACAAAGATCGCATTAATGTAATAAACAAATTAAGAAAAGAGGGAAACTTTTTGCATAACACAACAAAGTCATTAAATACAGGTATTCTTATTGTCAGCAGACAACAACGCACTGAGTTAAACAATAAAGTAGTAGACTACGTTTGTTGCAAAAAATGCAAAGGGTTTTTTACCAAGAAATCTTTTAGAAAGCATTCACGTAACTGTGGGAACTTGAAAAAAAATACTCGAACAAATCTTATAGCAGGTAGGAGGCTTACTCAGTACTTACATGAAGAGGCAAACGAGTTATTAAGAACCGTTATCTTTCCAGTTTTAAGAGAAGACGAAACTATAGACTGCATTCGGTATGATGATTTAATAATAAAGTTTGGTAATACATTGGCTGATAAATATCCCTCTCCCCATCATCATGATATGATACGTAACCGTTTGCGATCATTAGGAAGTTTTAAACGTTCTATTCAGAAATTGCGACCTGAAATAGAGCAACTAAGCGAAATTTTTAAGCCACAGTTGTTTGACACTTGTGTCAAAGCTCTGCGTGAAACCGCAAGATGGGACTCTAAATTAGGTTGGTTCGGAGCACCTGCTACAGCGCAGAAAATGACTTCTCTTATAAAAAAATGCGGATATAAGCAGCGAACAGAATTTATAAAAATAAAAGCAGATGCTTTAAAAAAGGATTTAGAAGACTTTTTGTTATTATGGGAAGAAGATATACCACACTAATTAACAAAAAAGCTTATGAGGATCAGGAAAACAAGAAACGAAATAAAAAAGTAACGTTACCGTCAAAAGAAGATATAAAAAAACTATACATGTACCTAAAAAATAAAATGGTAACACAACTTAAAAATTTGGAAGATCAATTTTGTTATGATTCGTGGGTTGAACTAATCAAAGCTACTCTTATTTACATTCAAATTTTTAATCGAAGAAGAGCAGGCGAGCTAGAACAGTTGACACTAACAAATTATGAAAATAGAGAGAGCATAACTGATAATGTAGATGAAGACATGTTAAAAAATATTTCGGGAAAATCTCGCGATTTTGCCAAGCAATACGTTCGGTTGGTGCTAAGGGGTAAGTTGGGGAGAACAGTTAGCGTACTGTTAAGTCCACTATGCAGAACTGCTATTGACACCATAATTAAATATAGAGAAACTGCGGGGGTTGGTGCTAAGAATCAATATATATTTTGCAGAACGGGTTACAATCCGTCAAAACCATATTTTAGAGCTTGCCCTCTCCTCAAGCAATTTTCATTTGAGTGTGGAGCAATGCTTCCACACAGTTTAAGAGGGACCACGCTCCGGAAGCACATCGCAACATACACATCGATTTTGAATGTAGAAGAAGCAACTGTTGACAAATTGGCCAACTTCATGGGGCACCATAAGGACATCCACAAAAAGGTGTATAGAATGTCTGTGCCAGTGGATGAAATTACTTGTGTATCTCAGTTATTGATGAATGCAATTGGTGATGGAATCGATGACGAAGACGGCATAATGTACAACAATGTTGAAAACATTGCAGAAGATGTTGTGCAAAGTATTGAAAGTGTTGCAGACAGCAATAATGATGAAGGACATTCTCAACTAAATGCATCTAATGAGATGAGCAGTAGCAAGGAAATACCGAGGAAAAAAAAACGAAGCAGTATGTATTTATCTAGAATTATTGGCTTTTCATTTAGTTTACACGTCTTACTTTAGACTATACTAACATCCTTGTTATGAATAGCATTCGACGTTCGATCCTTACTGGCTGTCGTACATTGAATGCAAAATTCGTATTATGAGCTGGTAACACTGTCGAAATATTCGTTCTGCATCGAGTTTTCTATCGCACATAATCTAATTTTACACTTTTTTTGTTAATTCTACTTTTTAATTTACTTCAGAAACTTAAAAAAATGCTTTCAAAAACTGATTTTCGTAGTTAATTTTATTTAAAGGTCGAACACAGGCATACAGACAGCAGTTTCGCATATATGTGACCTTTTTATTCGCTTATATTACAAATTTGGGAGAACGTCTAGTTTTTTGTTTTTATAAAAAATTATTTATTCGAAAACACAAATAAAAAATATGACATTCAGGAAAGCTGAAATTTTGAAAAAAAAACCCGACAGTTGCATAGCGGAAACTGGCTGATCACCCTAATATATACGCAATTAAAAAAAGATAGTTAAGGTTATATAAGTAGAAATAAACGGCCTATCCCACTAAATGAATGTATTTAAAATAAAAAGAAAGGATTCAAATTTGTTTTTGTTTTCAATGTATTTGTAAGAAAGCAAGCGAACGAAAATGCTCGACATTGTAGAACTGGTCCTAAGTTTTTTCAGCAGTGCTATAGGCCGACTTCCAAAATGCAGTAATGCGAAGATTCAGTGCACAAATATTTGTCCAAAAATAATTTTGAACACTTTTGCGCATCAAAAAAGGTTGCCCTACAATCATGAACTCATGGCAATTTCCTAAATTAGGCTATTGCGTTTTGGAGCTCTATTAACACCAGTGATGCTTTGCATTACTGTATTTAGGAACTCGGGTATACTTTCATTTTAAAAATAATTCATTATTATTTCATGTAGCCTCGCCGTTTGGTAAAACTAAAAGATCCCGGTGGACTGAGAAGGAAAAACAAGCTGTTTTTGATCATTTTGGGGATTTAAAATCATTAAAAAAACTTCCTACTCTTAGAGAATGTACAGACGCTATAAAAAAATATTCTTCTTTGAAAAACAGAAAACCTCAGCAAGTCAAAACATGGATTGACAACCAAAGACGTTATAAATTAAAAGTAAGACAACTTTATTTTACATAGTAGTTTATTTATAAACTTTTTAATATACTTATATATTTACAGATTTTTCATTGATGGACTTAAAATCCTTTAATTTTTGCCTAATTTTCGTTATTTTTGATACACGCCATAAAATAAAAAAAATTTAAATTGTCCAATTCTTATATTAAGAATATAAGTAGTCACGCCTAAGTAAAAGGATTCAATTTTATTTTGTTTTCAATGTATTTGTAAAAAAGAAAGCAAGCTAACGGAAACGTTCGACATTGTAGAACTGTTCCTAAGTTTTAAAAGCAGTGCTATAGGCCGACAGCCTAAATGCAGCAATGCAAATATAATATAAAAAAAAAATAAAACACATTAATATTTGAGTCAGTTGATTCAATTTGTTTTCTATTGTGTTGTGAAAAATTTAAATTAAAAAAAAAATAAATACTTACGTATAAACAATAACATAAGCAAAACTGTTACAAACAATTAAAATAAATAGTCTAAGGGCCATTCTTACAACTTGCCGATAGTTAAAGGTAGGATTTTGTCTACCTGATAAATAGCTTTGTATTATTAAAACTTCCAATTTTTATTGCTATTAATACTAATAATAATATTATTATTAAATGGATAACAAAATAATAAGTGAAGTTTTTATAATGCAAATCCATTTATCGGTCCGACAAAATCCTGCCTTCAATTAACTAACTGCCTTTTTTCCTTGGAATGGATTTTTTTTTAACTCTTTCACTAATTTTTTAAATTGGCAGAAGTTGATAATTTTAGTTTTATCCATTTCTTTTATGTTGTTTTGTATATTTCTTTTTTTGTTATTTTAATACTGCTGTATACTCTTTCATGTTTTTAAAATTTTCCATTGCATACAACACAACTCAACTTCAAAATTGGCGACGACAAACTATGCGGCAACATCAACATTAATTGTTCTTAAAAAATACCAAACATATGGCGAGAGTCATCGATTAATGACAATATTGACAATATGCACAACTTCTATAAAAAATATTCTTCTTTGAAAAGCAGAAAACCTCAGCAAGTCAAAACATGGATTGACAAACAAAGACGTTATAAATTAAAAGTAAGGCAACTTTATTTTACATAGTAATTTTTAATATACTTATATATTTACAGATTTTCCATTGATGGACTTAAAATCCTTTAATTTTGTGCCTAATTTTCGTTATTTTGATACACGCCATGAAATAAAAATTGAAATTGTCCAATTCTTATATTAAGAATATAAGTAGTCACGCCTAAGTAAAAGGATTCAATTTTGTTTTGTTTTCAATGTATTTGTAAGAAAGAAAGCAAGCTAACGGAAACGTTCGACATTGTAGAACTGTTCCTAAGTTTTAAAAGCAGTGCTATAGGCCGACACCCTAAATGCAGCGATGCAAATATAATATAAAAATAAAACACATGTAATATTTGAGTCAGTTGATTCAATTTGTTTTCTATTGTGTTGTGGAAAATTTAAATTAAAAAAAATAAAATACCTATGTATAAACAATAAAATAAGCAAAACTGTTACAAACAATTAAAATAAATAGTCTAAGGTCCATTATTACAACTTGCCGATAGTTAAAGGAAGGATTTTGTCTACCTTATAAATAGCTTTGTATTCTTAAAACTTCCAATTTTTATTGCTATTAATAATAATTATAATAATAATATTATTATTATTAGATGGATAAAAAAATAATAAGTGAAGTTTTTATAATGCAAATCAATTTATCGGTCCGACAAAATCCTGCCTTCAATTAACTAACTGCCTTTTTTCCTTGGAATGGATTTTTTTTAACTCTTCCACTAATTTTTTAAATTGGCAGAAGTTGATAATTTTAGTTTTATCCATTTCTTTTATGTTGTTTTGTATATTTCTTTTTTTGTTATTTTAATACTGCTGTATACTCTTTCATGTTTTTAAAATTTTCCATTGCATACAACACAACTCAACATCAAAATTGGCGACGACAAACTAAGCGGCAACATCAACATTAATTGTTCTTAGAAAATACCAAACATATGGCGAGAGTCATCGATTAATGACAATATTGACAACGTTGTTTTGTGTTGACATTGCCAAACAGAATAAGGGTGAATATAAAAAATAAGACACACATATCAAATATTTAAGTCAGTTGATTTAATTTGTTTACTATTGTGTTGTGTTATGGAACATTTAAATATTGTAAAAAAAAAATAAAATATCTATTTATAAACAATAAAATTTTTGTTTTCTAATTTTTTAAGCACTAGGTCAGTTTATAAATAATAACAAATGTTTATTTATATTTTCAATATTTCGCCACACCTTTGGGTGGCATCATCAGGAAACAGGAAACAAAAATTAAATTTTCTTTTTTTTAAAATAACAAATTTAAAATGAAATAATTTTTTTTTGTTTGAAAAAATAACGTTATTTAGAAAAGATGACTTCATTCTTAAAGATGTTTTCTGAAGCTCCTAAGGCTAGAGATAAAATTCGTTATAAATGCTTGGATTTTAGTTACCCAATACCTTTATACAATTGTACTAGATGTCGACACACAATAAATTACACAAATATTTATATTTTTAGCAGTTAATAATGGCAACACAACTATAGTGTGTGATCCCGAAGCAGCACCACGACCTGAATTTCAAAAGATAAAAGATGGTCTACTTATTGGAACAGGAAGATTATTTTTCTATAATTTTTACAGTTTTCTTCTTAATTTAATAAAGAAACATTTTATTATATAATATAAGCAAAATTTAATGTTTTATTTTTAGAAATTTTCAAACAATAATTGCAGCATATCTAGATCTCTGACTAAGGTCAACTACCAATGCATGGATACAATCTTTGTTAAAATATAAAAACATACATATAATTAACATAACACTTGATTAACACACAAATTTGTATATGTTTGCTAAGCCAAAATCGTATTAAATATTCACATCCAACTGTCAGAATTTTGTAAATGTACTATTGTCGCACCCTTTAATTTATCATTTTTAATATTAATACTTGCTACCATAACGGTCAAAGCAATCGACATTCTGTCAAATTTCCAACCATTTGTATACAAAGTTTCGAAAGATAGACCCATATAGATAAATCTACATAGATTATGGGACACCATTCAAATTATATACTCTTTAATACAGCTGGCTTAGCAACACAGGCCCCTTTAAAGTTTCACCATTCTACCTATAACGGTTCAAGAGTTTGGTCACATACTTGAAATAACATCAACTATTGGGACACCCTTAACTTCCAAATCCAAATTTTAGAATTGTTGTTATAGCGGACTTATCACTACAGGTTTGTTGTAAATTTCAAGCGTCTGTCTACAACAGCTAAAAATTATGGCCATAAACATAAATTGACTATTGGAGCATCCTTTAATTTATAATTTTTAATATTAATACTTGTTACTAAAATGGCCATAGCAATCGACATTCAATCCAATTTGCAAGCATTTGTCTATAACGGTTGAAAAGTAGGCCCATATAAGTAAATTCACATTAAATACGGAGCACCCTTTAATTTTTACATTTGTTTTTGGGAGCTATAGTACTACGCAGTCATTTTAAATTTTACAGAATCGCCCTTTACAGTTCATAATACACATAAAAAATATGTATGTTGAATGGGGACACCCTTTAATTTTAATATTATGAACTGTTTTTAAAACGGGACCAATCTGTAAGCATAATCTATCATATTACCAAAATTTTTCAAATCGGTTCAGAAATGGCTGAGTTCTACAGGCACAAACATAAAAAAGCAACATTCAGCCGAATTGTATAACCTCCTTCTTTTTTTTGGAAGTCGGTTAAAAAAGACAACCGACGGAGTTTTTACTTGCAAAACCTAGCCAAGTAGTAGTTTAGACTTCGTTCATTGGTCTGATTAGAGAAGGTCCTATTGACAAAGCAATTAAAATTGTCTGCCTTTTCCAGCAAGTAATTTGTAAAACTTATCCTTCATAACTTTAAAAGGTTTTTAACTTTTTAGCACTTAATTAGTTTGGAAGATCAAAATAAAGAAGTTGGTCTTAAAATCGATTTTGTAGTTTTTTTATCATTTCCTTTTCTTGCTCACTTAAAACTAAGACGTTTATGATATCCTGTGGCAAACCGCCACATGTGGACTTATCATTTATTTAAGAAAAACAATTTCACTGACGGACACACAAACCCACTAAGCCGTGTTAAACTTGCAACACTTCTCTGCATCAGTGGTTTATGCCACTGACTGTTATAATAATAGGCACGATATTATTTTGATTTTTATTTAAACAATATTTTAATGTACACATAAATCATTATGTTTTCAATTCAGTAAACTTTGCTACGAATAGGTTTGTGCAATTAAACATCTTTTAGCACGCTGAGGATGGATAACACTAAGAGTAAATTTTGAGTAAGCCACAGTAGCTTCACCGACTTATTGAATAGCTGCCATATCAGAGCTCTGGATTGCAATTAATATCATGCAAAGCTAAAAAAAAAGTACTGAATGTTTTAATTTATAAGTTAATTTGTCTTATCAAGTAAACTTTTCATATGTATATGTATTAAGACAATTTTCTTTTTAACTATTCTTGATAGATTAAAGCTCTTAAGCTCTCACATTCGATTATCAAAGTTAACACCATTTATTCTTTTCAATTGTCATTTTTCTTTCTCTACTCGAGCTAACTAGATAAAGACATTAAACATAAACAGTTTGCATTGTTTTCTGTTGCATTTGTTTTAAAAATATTTATATCAAATTTTTGTAAATAAAGCACTATGTTTTTTTAAACGCCATTGTCGTTAAATTAAATTATCGCGTTAGCATCACTCACTTTAACTTGCCCGAAGTTCAATGTTAATCGCTGAAAAACTTTACGCCGTCACAAAATACCCCAAAATAACTAAACGTATGGCAACATAAATTTTCGTTTATTATTCGGACTTTTTGGGTACATGGTCCCAAAAGATTCACTTTACATACCAAAAGCCCCAAAACACCCGGTGGAGCAGAAAACCAATTTTTCTTATTATATATCATTATTTATTAGAAAATATTGATATACATACATAAGGAATCATCTGAA
>CAKAJB020000010.1:1737442-1787442 GCA_916610165.2 Gymnosoma rotundatum | reverse complement strand
ATTTTATTTCATCTATTTATTTTATCATTACATCATATAGTATTTTCCAATACATATGATTTCATTTTGATATGTAATTCAGAATTACACATTTTTCTTATATCTTATATGTTTTATCTTTAAAAAAACACCACAAGAAAATTTTTTTCTTTCTTAATTTTTACTGTTGTTATCCCCAAAAACTTCAAAAATTAGTTGAAGTAATGGAGACCAACATAAAAAATTTTTATAAGGTCTCTATGAAGTAAGAACAATCCGTTTTCGCACTTTGTTAAATTTCGTATCGAGTTTACTTTAATAATAATACTCTATTGATGAAAAACTGCTAGTGACATTTATGGCACTTCTAATAAAACAATTCCGGTCGCCAGTCGGAATATACACATACCTTTTTTCCATATTGTGTGTTGGGTGTAGGAATAAAAATGTTATGGAAAAAAGTATACCGCCACTTTGCCATTATATAATATTTTGTTTCGTTTTTCTTTATTTGTATTTATATTTTAGTAACTCTTTGATGAAATCAGCAAAATAACAAACGTGATCTTTATGCTTCGAGACAATTTTAGTACGATGCATATTACGAATTCTTGCTAACCCATTTAAAAAAATAAATTAGGCGAACAAAAATCCTTTGATCAAACTTTTATTTTTGATTCACAACTTCACATTTTTTATTTTATAATAAAAGTAAAGAGATCATCAAAGTACGAATTCTTGCTAACCCATTTAAAAAAATAAATTAGGCGAACAAAAATCCATTGATCAAACTTTTATTTTCGTCTCACAACTTCACAACTTCACATTTCTTATTTTATAATAAAAGTAAAGAGATCATCATAGTACGAATTCATGCCAACCCATTTAAAAAAATAAATTAGGCGAACAAAAATCCGTTGATCAAACTTTTATTTTTGTCTCACAACTTCACATTTCTTATTTTATAATAAAAGTAAAGAGATCATCATAGTACGAATTCTTGCCAACCCATTTAAAAAAATAAATTAGGCGAACAAAAATCCATTGATCAAACTTTTATTTTTGTTTCACAACTTCACAACTTCACATTTCCTATTTTATAATAAAAGTAAAGAGATCATCATAGTACGAATTCTTGCCAAAAAATAAATTAGGCGAACAAAAATCCATTGATCAAACTTTTATTTTTGTTTCACAACTTCACATTTCTTATTTTATAATAAAAGTAAGTGTTTTCACACATCACAAATAACATTTAATGAGTACATCATCAAAAGCATTCTTTCTTATAATTTTTCTTCCTTTTTTAATCCCCAACACATTTTGAATATAATTATTTCAACATCATGTATTTAAAACAAATTTCCAAAAATTATGACGAACTCATCGCCAACACATCAAAAAGATATGCGAACGATAGTCCATCCAAAACACAAAATTTTCACTTCAAAACATCATTACATTTGATTTTCATACACGATATTAAAAAAAACAAAATCGTCGGGGTTTTTTCACCATAATTTCATTTCATCAACATTACTTAAAGATGATTTCAGCATGGTTACCCGCCAATTTTATTTTCATACAACTTACCCGCAACTTTAGTATTCTTACCACTATATTATAATACAGAAAAATAAGATTTTTCGATAGATTAGAGCGAAACTCGTTAATTGTTTTAAAAAATACTTTTAAATTGATAAAAAATACTCTTGTTTATTTAAATAATGTATAAGTTATTGCCGCCGTTTAAGTTTTTAAGTTTTATAAAGCAAAGCAATATTTGATACATATGAATTCTATTGCTTTGATGAATTTCATTGTTTTGATTTTAATAATATTGCCTTATAATGTTAAAATATAAAATTATTTTATTTTCATATTCTTCACAATTTTGCAAATCGAATATAAATAGTAATATTTATAATTATATTCTTTCTGTATTGATTGAAACAATCTTCATTTTATATTATAGAGCTTATATTATTTAGACAATTTATAAAACACAGACTTTGACGATATTGCCTTATAAATAAAATAAGACTTTTCGATTTTATAAAGCAAAGCAATGTTTGATACATATGATTTTCATTGTTTTGATTTTGATAATTTTGCCCTATAATGTTAAAATATAAAATGATTTTCATTATTTTCATATTCTTCACAATTTTGCAAGTCGAATATAAATAGTAATCTTTCTGTATTGATTGAAATAATCTTCATTTTATATTATAGAGCTTATATTATTTAGACAATTTATAAAACACAGACTTTGATGATATTGCCTTATAAATAAAATAAGACTTTTCGATTTTATAAAGCAAAGCAATGTTGATACATATGATTTTCATTGTTTTGATTTTGATAATATTGCCTTATAATGTTAAAATATAAAATGATTTTCATTATTTTCATATTCTTCACAATTTTACAAGTCGAATATAAATAGTAATATTTATAATTATATTCTTTCTTTATTGATTAAAATAATCTTCATTTTATATTATAGAGCTTATATTATTTAGACAATTAATAAAACACAGACTTTGATGATATTGTCTTATAAATAAAGTAAGACTTTTCGATAGATTGAAGATAGGGACATACGTGATCAAGATTAACGTCATTTCCTGCCTGTGAAGGCCTATATGACGGTGGTCTTACCACTGAGTGTAATACAAAGCGTCGACTAGCGCCCCCCATGGGACGTAGCCGATGGAGTTGCAACTTCAAGAACATGGCTTGCAGGCCATGAACTTCCCCTTGCTTGAGGGTTGGAGACTATCCAACCCCGTCTGTTGAGAGTGCAACAGCACACTTCAGTCTATTCCACGCCTGACCCGCAGATATAGACAATTTAACCACAACCACCACGTGTACCCCGAAGGGACCTCACCAATAACCGGCTACAGAGATGGGCGGCTCTCTGTATGGGCTACCGGTTCCCGTGGTGCCAGTCTTTTTTCAAAAGAGACTGGTGGAAAACCTCCGAAAGTACCCAACTGTCTATCCAGCTTCAGTGCCTGCAATCACTGGGGGACTGGTTCCCCCTATACCCTCGAGGACCCTCGTCTGCACCGTGGTTAGTTCAGCACAGACTCTTGGTGCCCCAGGGGGGGTGAAGATAGTGGAGCGAAACTCGTTAATTGTTTTAAAAATACTTTTATATTGATTAGAAGACTCTTGTTTATTTAAATAATGTATAAGTTATTGCCGCCGTCTAAGTTTTTAAGTTTTATAAAGCAAAGCAATATTTGATACATATGAATTCTATTGCTTTGATGAATTTCATTGTTTTGATTTTGATAATATTGCCTTATAATGTTAAAATATAAAATGATTTTCATTATTTTCATACTCTTCACAATTTTGCAAATCGAATATAAATAGTAATATTTATAATTATATTCTTTCTGTATTGATTGAAACAATCTTCATTTTATATTATAGAGCTTATATTATTTAGACAATTTATAAAACACAGACTTTGACGATATTGCCTTATAAATAAAATAAGACTTTTCGATTTTATAAAGCAAAGCAATGTTTGATACATATGATTTTCATTGTTTTGATTTTGATAATTTTGCCCTATAACGTTAAAATATAAAATGATTTTCATTATTTTCATATTCTTCACAATTTTGCAAGTCGAATATAAATAGTAATCTTTCTGAATTGATTGAAATAATCTTCATTTTATATTATAGAGCTTATATTATTTAGACAATTTATAAAACACAGACTTTGATGATATTGCCTTATAAATAAAATAAGACTTTTCGATTTTATAAAGCAAAGCAATGTTTGATACATATGATTTTCATTGTTTTGATTTTGATAATTTTGCCCTATAATGTTAAAATATAAAATGATTTTCATTATTTTCATATTCTTCACAATTTTGCAAGTCGAATATAAATAGTAATCTTTCTGTACTGATTGAAACAATCTTCATTTTATATTATAGAGCTTATATTATTTAGACAATTTATAAAACACAGACTTTGACGATATTGCCTTATAAATAAAATAAGACTCTTCGATTTTATAAAGCAAAGCAATGTTTGATACATATGATTTTCATTGTTTTGATTTTGATAATTTTGCCCTATAATGTTAAAATATAAAATGATTTTCATTATTTTCATATTCTTCACAATTTTGCAAGTCGAATATAAATAGTAATCTTTCTGTATTGATTGAAATAATCTTCATTTTATATTATAGAGCTTATATTATTTAGACAATTTATAAAACACAGACTTTGATGATATTGTCTTATAAATAAAGTAAGACTTTTCGATAGATTGAAGATAGGGACATACGTGATCAAGATTAACGTCATTTCCTGCCTGTGAAGGCCTATATGACGGTGGTCTTACCACTGAGTGTAATACAAAGCGTCGACTAGCGCCCCCCATGGGACGTAGCCGATGGAGTTGCAACTTCAAGAACATGGCTTGCAGGCCATGAACTTCCCCTTGCTTGAGGGTTGGAGACTATCTAACCCCGTCTGTTGAGAGTGCAACAGCACACTTCAGTCTATTCCACGCCTGACCCGCAGATATAGACAATTTAACCACAACCACCACGTGTACCCCGAAGGGACCTCACCAATAACCGGCTACAGAGATGGGCGGCTCTCTGTATGGGCTACCGGTTCCCGTGGTGCCAGTCTTTTTTCAAAAGAGACTGGTGGAAAACCTCCGAAAGTACCCAACTGTCTATCCAGCTTCAGTGCCTGCAATCACTGGGGGACTGGTTCCCCCTATACCCCCGAGGACCCTCGTCTGCACCGTGGTTAGTTCAGCACAGACTCTTGGCACCCCAGGGGGGGTGAAGATAGTGGAGCGAAACTCGTTAATTGTTTTAAAAATACTTTTATATTGATTAGAAGACTCTTGTTTATTTAAATAATGTATAAGTTATTGCCGCCGTCTAAGTTTTTAAGTTTTATAAAGCAAAGCAATATTTGATACATATGAATTCTATTGCTTTGATGAATTTCATTGTTTTGATTTTGATAATATTGCCTTATAATGTTAAAATATAAAATGATTTTCATTATTTTCATACTCTTCACAATTTTGCAAATCGAATATAAATAGTAATATTTATAATTATATTCTTTCTGTATTGATTGAAACAATCTTCATTTTATATTATAGAGCTTATATTATTTAGACAATTTATAAAACACAGACTTTGACGATATTGCCTTATAAATAAAATAAGACTTTTCGATTTTATAAAGCAAAGCAATGTTTGATACATATGATTTTCATTGTTTTGATTTTGATAATTTTGCCCTATAACGTTAAAATATAAAATGATTTTCATTATTTTCATATTCTTCACAATTTTGCAAGTCGAATATAAATAGTAATCTTTCTGAATTGATTGAAATAATCTTCATTTTATATTATAGAGCTTATATTATTTAGACAATTTATAAAACACAGACTTTGATGATATTGCCTTATAAATAAAATAAGACTTTTCGATTTTATAAAGCAAAGCAATGTTTGATACATATGATTTTCATTGTTTTGATTTTGATAATTTTGCCCTATAATGTTAAAATATAAAATGATTTTCATTATTTTCATATTCTTCACAATTTTGCAAGTCGAATATAAATAGTAATCTTTCTGTACTGATTGAAACAATCTTCATTTTATATTATAGAGCTTATATTATTTAGACAATTTATAAAACACAGACTTTGACGATATTGCCTTATAAATAAAATAAGACTCTTCGATTTTATAAAGCAAAGCAATGTTTGATACATATGATTTTCATTGTTTTGATTTTGATAATTTTGCCCTATAATGTTAAAATATAAAATGATTTTCATTATTTTCATATTCTTCACAATTTTGCAAGTCGAATATAAATAGTAATCTTTCTGTATTGATTGAAATAATCTTCATTTTATATTATAGAGCTTATATTATTTAGACAATTTATAAAACACAGACTTTGATGATATTGTCTTATAAATAAAGTAAGACTTTTCGATAGATTGAAGATAGGGACATACGTGATCAAGATTAACGTCATTTCCTGCCTGTGAAGGCCTATATGACGGTGGTCTTACCACTGAGTGTAATACAAAGCGTCGACTAGCGCCCCCCATGGGACGTAGCCGATGGAGTTGCAACTTCAAGAACATGGCTTGCAGGCCATGAACTTCCCCTTGCTTGAGGGTTGGAGACTATCCAACCCCGTCTGTTGAGAGTGCAACAGCACACTTCAGTCTATTCCACGCCTGACCCGCAGATATAGACAATTTAACCAGAACCACCACGTGTACCCCGAAGGGACCTCACCAATAACCGGGTACAGAGATGGGCGGCTCTCTGTATGGGCTACCGGTTCCCGTGGTGCCAGTCTTTTTTCAAAGGAGACTGGTGGAAAACCTCCGACAGTACCCAACTGTCTATCCAGCTTCAGTGCCTGCAATCACTGGGGGACTGGTTCCCCCTATATCCCCGAGGACCCTCGTCTGCACCGTGGTTAGTTCAGCACAGACTCTTGGTGCCCCCGGGGGGGTGAAGATAGTGGAGCGAAACTCGTTAATTGTTTTAAAAATACTTTTATATTGATTAGAAGACTCTTGTTTATTTAAATAATGTATAAGTTATTGCCGCCGTCTAAGTTTTTAAGTTTTATAAAGCAAAGCAATATTTGATACATATGAATTCTATTGCTTTGATGAATTTCATTGTTTTGATTTTGATAATATTGCCTTATAATGTTAAAATATAAAATTATTTTCATTATTTTCATATTCTTCACAATTTTGCAAATCGAATATAAATAGTAATATTTATAATTATATTCTTTCTGTATTGATTGAAACAATCTTCATTTTATATTATAGAGCTTATATTATTTAGACAATTTATAAAACACAGACTTTGACGATATTGCCTTATAAATAAAATAAGACTTTTCGATTTTATAAAGCAAAGCAATGTTTGATACATATGATTTTCATTGTTTTGATTTTGATAATTTTGCCCTATAATGTTAAAATATAAAATGATTTTCATTATTTTCATATTCTTCACAATTTTGCAAGTCGAATATAAATAGTAATCTTTCTGTATTGATTGAAATAATCTTCATTTTATATTATAGAGCTTATATTATTTAGACAATTTATAAAACACAGACTTTGATGATATTGCCTTATAAATAAAATAAGACTTTTCGATTTTATAAAGCAAAGCAATGTTTGATACATATGATTTTCATTGTTTTGATTTTGATAATTTTGCCCTATAATGTTAAAATATAAAATGATTTTCATTATTTTCATATTCTTCACAACTTTGCAAGTCGAATATAAATAGTAATCTTTCTGTATTGATTGAAACAATCTTCATTTTATATTATAGAGCTTATATTATTTAGACAATTTATAAAACACAGACTTTGACGATATTACCTTATAAATAAAATAAGACTTTTCGATTTTATAAAGCAAAGCAATGTTTGATACATATGATTTTCATTGTTTTGATTTTGATAATTTTGCCCTATAATGTTAAAATATAAAATGATTTTCATTATTTTCATATTCTTCACAATTTTACAAGTCGAATATAAATAGTAATATTTATAATTATATTCTTTCTTTATTGATTAAAACAATCTTCATTTTATATTATAGAGCTTATATTATTTAGACAATTTATAAAACACAGACTTTGATGATATTGTCTTATAAATAAAGTAAGACTTTTCGATAGATTGAAGATAGGGACATACGTGATCAAGATTAACGTCATTTCCTGCCTGTGAAGGCCTATATGACGGTGGTCTTACCACTGAGCATAATACAAAGCGTCAACTAGCGCCCCCCATAGGGCGTAGCCGATGGGGTTGCAACTTCAAGAACATGGCTTGCAGGCCCATGAACTTCCCCTTGCTTAAGGGTTGGAGACTATCCAACCCCGTCTGTTGAGAGTGCAACAGCACACTTCGGTCTATTCCACGCCTGACCCGCAGATATAGACAATTTAACCACAACCACCACGTGTACCCCGAAGGGACCTCACCAATAACCGGCTACAGAGATGGGCGGCTCTCTGTATGGGCCACCGGTTCCCGTGGCACCCGTTTTTTATTGTTATTAATTTAAATATAAATTATTAACAAAGGGAAACTGGTGGAAAACCCCGACAGTACCCAACTGTCTATCAGCTTTGGTGCCTGCAACACCGGGGGTCTGCTTCCCCCTATACCCCCGAGGACCCTCGTCTGCACAGTGGTTAGATCAGCACAGACTCTTGGGCCCCCGGGGGGGTGAAGATAGGGGAGCGAAACTCGTTAATTGTTTTAAAAATACTTTTATATTGATTAGAAGACTCTTGTTTATTTAAATAATGTATAAGTTATTGCCGCCGTCTAAGTTTTTAAGTTTTATAAAGCAAAGCAATATTTGATACATATGAATTCTATTGCTTTGATAAATTTCATTGTTTTGATTTTGATAATATTGCCTTATAATATTAAAATATAAAATGATTTTCATTATTTTCATATTCTTCACAATTTTGCAAATCGAATATAAATAGTAATATTTATAATTATATTCTTTCTGTATTGATTGAAACAATCTTCATTTTATATTATAGAGCTTATATTATTTAGACAATTTATAAAACACAGACTTTGACGATATTGCCTTATAAATAAAATAAGACTTTTCGATTTTATAAAGCAAAGCAATGTTTGATACATACGATTTTCATTGTTTTGATTTTGATAATTTTGCCCTATAATGTTAAAATATAAAATGATTTTCATTATTTTCATATTCTTCACAATTTTGCAAGTCGAATATAAATAGTAATCTTTCTGTATTGATTGAAATAATCTTCATTTTATATTATAGAGCTTATATTATTTAGACAATTTATAAAACACAGACTTTGATGATATTGCCTTATAAATAAAATAAGACTTTTCGATTTTATAAAGCAAAGCAATGTTTGATACATACGATTTTCATTGTTTTGATTTTGATAATTTTGCCCTATAATGTTAAAATATAAAATGATTTTCATTATTTTCATATTCTTCACAATTTTGCAAGTCGAATATAAATAGTAATCTTTCTGTATTGATTGAAATAATCTTCATTTTATATTATAGAGCTTATATTATTTAGACAATTTATAAAACACAGACTTTGATGATATTGTCTTATAAATAAAGTAAGACTTTTCGATAGATTGAAGATAGGGACATACGTGATCAAGATTAACGTCATTTCCTGCCTGTGAAGGCCTATATGACGGTGGTCTTACCACTGAGTGTAATACAAAGCGTCGACTAGCGCCCCCCATGGGACGTAGCCGATGGAGTTGCAACTTCAAGAACATGGCTTGCAGGCCATGAACTTCTCCTTGCTTGAGGGTTGGAGACTATCCAACCCCGTCTGTTGAGAGTGCAACAGCACACTTCAGTCTATTCCACGCCTGACCCGCAGATATAGACAATTTAACCACAACCACCACGTGTACCCCGAAGGGACCTCACCAATAACCGGCTACAGAGATGGGCGGCTCTCTGTATGGGCTACCGGTTCCCGTGGTGCCAGTCTTTTTTCAAAGGAGACTGGTGGAAAACCTCCGACAGTACCCAACTCTCTATCCAGCTTCAGTGCCTGCAATCACTGGGGGACTGGTTCCCCCTATATCCCCGAGGACCCTCGTCTGCACCGTGGTTAGTTCAGCACAGACTCTTGGTGCCCCCGGGGGGGTGAAGATAGGGGAGCTAAACTCGTTAATTGTTTTAAAAATACTTTTATATTGATTAGAAGACTCTTGTTTATTTAAATAATGTATAAGTTATTGCCGCCGTCTAAGTTTTTAAGTTTTATAAAGCAAAGCAATATTTGATACATATGAATTCTATTGCTTTGATGAATTTCATTGTTTTGATTTTGATAATATTGCCTTATAATGTTAAAATATAAAATGATTTTCATTATTTTCATATTCTTCACAATTTTGCAAATCGAATATAAATAGTAATATTTATAATTATATTCTTTCTGTATTGATTGAAACAATCTTCATTTTATATTATAGAGCTTATATTATTTAGACAATTTATAAAACACAGACTTTGACGATATTGCCTTATAAATAAAATAAGACTTTTCGATTTTATAAAGCAAAGCAATGTTTGATACATACGATTTTCATTGTTTTGATTTTGATAATTTTGCCCTATAATGTTAAAATATAAAATGATTTTCATTATTTTCATATTCTTCACAATTTTGCAAGTCGAATATAAATAGTAATCTTTCTGTATTGATTGAAATAATCTTCATTTTATATTATAGAGCTTATATTATTTAGACAATTTATAAAACACAGACTTTGATGATATTGCCTTATAAATAAAATAAGACTTTTCGATTTTATAAAGCAAAGCAATGTTGATACATATGATTTTCATTGTTTTGATTTTGATAATATTGCCTTATAATGTTAAAATATAAAATGATTTTCATTATTTTCATATTCTTCACAATTTTACAAGTCGAATATAAATAGTAATATTTATAATTATATTCTTTCTTTATTGATTAAAACAATCTTCATTTTATATTATAGAGCTTATATTATTTAGACAATTTATAAAACACAGACTTCGATGATATTGTCTTATAAATAAAGTAAGACTTTTCGATAGATTGAAGATAGGGACAGAGCGAAACTCGTTAATTGTTTTAAAAATACTTTTATATTGATTAGAAGACTCTTGTTTATTTAAATAATGTATAAGTTATTGCCGCCGTCTAAGTTTTTAAGTTTTATAAAGCAAAGCAATATTTGATACATATGAATTCTATTGCTTTGATGAATTTCATTGTTTTGATTTTGATAATATTGCCTATAATGTTAAAATATAAAATGATTTTCATTATTTTCATATTCTTCACAATTTTGCAAATCGAATATAAATATTAATATTTATAATTATATTCTTTCTGTATTGATTGAAACAATATTCATTTTATATTATAGAGCTTATATTATTTAGACAATTTATAAAACACAGACTTTGACGATATTGCCTTATAAATAAAATAAGACTTTTCGATTTTATAAAGCAAAGCAATGTTTGATACATATGATTTTCATTGTTTTGATTTTGATAATTTTGCCCTATAATGTTAAAATATAAAATGATTTTCATTATTTTCATATTCTTCACAATTTTGCAAGTCGAATATAAATAGTAATCTTTCTGTATTGATTGAAATAATCTTCATTTTATATTATAGAGCTTATATTATTTAGACAATTTATAAAACACAGACTTTGATGATATTGCCTTATAAATAAAATAAGACTTTTCGATTTTATAAAGCAAAGCAATGTTTGATACATATGATTTTCATTGTTTTGATTTTGATAATTTTGCCCTATAATGTTAAAATATAAAATGATTTTCATTATTTTCATATTCTTCACAACTTTGCAAGTCGAATATAAATAGTAATCTTTCTGTATTGATTGAAACAATCTTCATTTTATATTATAGAGCTTATATTATTTAGACAATTTATAAAACACAGACTTTGACGATATTGCCTTATAAATAAAATAAGACTTTTCGATTTTATAAAGCAAAGCAATGTTTGATACATATGATTTTCATTGTTTTGATTTTGATAATTTTGCCCTATAATGTTAAAATATAAAATGATTTT
This sequence comes from Gymnosoma rotundatum, assembly GCA_916610165.2. Taxonomy (NCBI): domain Eukaryota; kingdom Metazoa; phylum Arthropoda; class Insecta; order Diptera; family Tachinidae; genus Gymnosoma; species Gymnosoma rotundatum. Next base: position 1,775,711 of record CAKAJB020000010.1, on the reverse strand, counting down.
CATTATTTTCATATTCTTCACAATTTTGCAAATCGAATATAAATAGTAATCTTTCTGTATTGATTGAAATAATCTTCATTTTATATTATAGAGCTTATATTATTTAGACAATTTATAAAACACAGACTTTGATGATATTGCCTTATAAATAAAATAAGACTTTTCGATTTTATAAAGCATAGCAATGTTGTTACATATGACTTTCATTGTTTTGATTTTCATAATATTGCCTTATAATGTTAAAATATAAAATGATTTTCATTATTTTCATATTCTTCACAATTTTACAAGTCGAATATAAATAGTAATATTTATAATTATATTCTTTCTTTATTAATTAAAACAATCTTCATTTTATATTATAGAGCTTATATTATTTAGACAATTTATAAAACACAGACTTTGATGATATTGTCTTATTAATAAAGTAAGACTTTTCGATAGATTGAAGATAGGGACAGAGCGAAACTCGTTAATTGTTTTAAAAATACTTTTGTATTGATTAGAAGACTCTTGTTTATTTAAATAATGTATAAGTTATTGCCGCCGTCTAAGTTCTTAAGTTTTATAAAGCAAAGCAATATTTGATACATATGAATTCTATTGCTTTGATGAATTTCATTGTTTTGATTTTGATAATATTGCCTTATAATGTTAAAATATAAAATGATTTTCATTATTTTCATATTCTTCACAATTTTGCAAATCGAATATAAATAGTAATATTTATAATTATATTCTTTCTGTATTGATGGAAACTATCTTCATTTTATATTATAGAGCTTATATTATTTAGACAATTTATAAAACACAGACTTTGACGATATTGCCTTATAAATAAAATAAGACTTTTCGATTTTATAAAGCAAAGCAATGTTTGATACATATGATTTTCATTGTTTTGATTTTGATAATTTTGCCCTATAATGTTAAAATATAAAATGATTTTCATTATTTTCATATTCTTCACAATTTTGCAAGTCGAATATAAATAGTAATCTTTCTGTATTGATTGAAATAATCTTCATTTTATATTATAGAGCTTATATTATTTAGACAATTTATAAAACACAGACTTTGATGATATTGCCTTATAAATAAAATAAGACTTTTCAATTTTATAAAGCAAAGCAATGTTGATACATATGATTTTCATTGTTTTGATTTTGATAATATTGCCTTATAATGTTAAAATATAAAATGATTTTCATTATTTTCATATTCTTCACAATTTTGCAAATCGAATATAAATAGTAATATTTATAATTATATTCTGTCGGTATTGATTGAAATAATCTTCATTTTATATTATACAGCTTATATTATTTAGACAATTTATAAAACACAGACTTTGATGATATTGCCTTATAAATAAAATAAGACTTTTCGATTTTATAAAGCAAAGCAATGTTGATACATATGATTTTCATTGTTTTGATTTTGATAATATTGCCTTATAATGTTAAAATATAAATGATTTTCATTATTTTCATATTCTTCACAATTTTACAAGTCGAATATAAATAGTAATCTTTCTGTATTGATTGAAACAATCTTCATTTTATATTATAGAGCTTATATTATTTAGACAATTTATAAAACACAGACTTTGACGATATTGCCTTATAAATAAAATAAGACTCTTCGATTTTATAAAGCAAAGCAATGTTTGATACATATGATTTTCATTGTTTTGATTTTGATAATTTTGCCCTATAATGTTGAAATATAAAATGATTTTCATTATTTTCATATTCTTCACAATTTTGCAAGTCGAATATAAATAGTAATCTTTCTGTATTGATTGAAGTAATCTTCATTTTATATTATAGAGCTTATATTATTTAGACAATTTATAAAACACAGACTTTGATGATATTGTCTTATAAATAAAGTAAGACTTTTCGATAGATTGAAGATAGGGACATACGTGATCAAGATTAACGTCATTTCCTGCCTGTGAAGGCCTATATGACGGTGGTCTCACCACTGAGTGTAATACAAAGCGTCGACTAGCGCCCCCCATGGGACGTAGCCGATGGAGTTGCAACTTCAAGAACATGGCTTGCAGGCCATGAACTTCCCCTTGCTTAAGGGTTGGAGACTATCCAACCCCGTCTGTTGAGAGTGCAACAGCACACTTCAGTCTATTCCACGCCAGACCCGCAGATATAGACTATTTAACCACAACCACCACGTGTACCCCGAAGGGACCTCACCAATAACCGGCTACAGAGATGGGCGGCTCTCTGTATGGGCCACCGGTTCCCGTGGCACCCGTTTTTTACTGTTATTAATTTAAATATAAACTATCATCAAAGGGAAACTGGTGGAAAACCCCGACAGTAGTCAACTGTCTATCCAGCTTCAGTGCCTGCAATCACTGGGGGACTGGTTCCCCTATACCCCCGAGGACCCTCGTCTGCACCGTGGTTAGATCAGTACAGACTCTTGGTGCCCCCGGGGGGGGATTGATAGGGACACACGTGATCAAGATTAACGTCATTTCCTGCCTGTGAAGGCCTATATTACGGTGGTCTTACCACTGAGCATAATACAAAGCGTCAACTAGCGCCCCCCATAGGGCGTAGCCGATGGGGTTGCAACTTCAAGAACATGGCTTGCAGGCCCATGAACTTCCCCTTGCTTAAGGGTTGGAGACTATCCAACCCCGTCTGTTGAGAGTGCAACAGCACACTTCAGTCTATTCCACGCCAGACCCGCAGATATAGACTATTTAACCACAACCACCACGTGTACCCCGAAGGGACCTCACCAATAACCGGCTACAGAGATGGGCGGCTCTCTGTATGGGCCACCGGTTCCCGTGGCACCCGTTTTTTACTGTTATTAATTTAAATATAAACTATCATCAAAGGGAAACTGGTGGAAAACCCCGACAGTAGTCAACTGTCTATCAGCTTTGGTGCCTGCAACACCGGGGGACTGCTTCCCCCTATACCCCCGAGGACCCTCGTCTGCACCGTGGTTAGATCAGCACAGACTCTTGGTGCCCCCGGGGGGGTGAAGATAGGGACAGAGCGAAACTCGTTAATTGTTTTAAAAATACTTTTATATTGATTAGAAGACTCTTGTTTATTTAAATAATGTATAAGTTATTGCCGCCGTCTAAGTTTTTAAGTTTTATAAAGCAAAGCAATATTTGATACATATGAATTCTATTGCTTTGATGAATTTCATTGTTTTGATTTTGATAATATTGCCTTATAATGTTAAAATATAAAATGATTTTCATTATTTTCATATTCTTCACAATTTTGCAAATCAAATATAAATAGTAATATTTATAATTATATTCTTTCTGTATTGATTGAAACTATCTTCATTTTATATTATAGAGCTTATATTATTTAGACAATTTATAAAACACAGACTTTGACGATATTGCCTTATAAATAAAATAAGACTTTTCGATTTTATAAAGCAAAGCAATGTTTGATACATATGATTTTCATTGTTTTGATTTTGATAATTTTGCCCTATAATGTTAAAATATAAAATGATTTTCATTATTTTCATATTCTTCACAATTTTGCAAGTCGAATATAAATAGTAATCTTTCTGTATTGATTGAAATAATCTTCATTTTATATTATAGAGCTTATATTATTTAGACAATTTATAAAACACAGACTTTGATGATATTGCCTTATAAATAAAATAAGACTTTTCAATTTTATAAAGCAAAGCAATGTTGATACATATGATTTTCATTGTTTTGATTTTGATAATATTGCCTTATAATGTTAAAATATAAAATGATTTTCATTATTTTCATATTCTTCACAATTTTGCAAATCGAATATAAATAGTAATATTTATAATTATATTCTTTCGGTATTGATTGAAATAATCTTCATTTTATATTATACAGCTTATATTATTTAGACAATTTATAAAACACAGACTTTGATGATATTGCCTTATAAATAAAATAAGACTTTTCGATTTTATAAAGCAAAGCAATGTTGATACATATGATTTTCATTGTTTTGATTTTGATAATATTGCCTTATAATGTTAAAATATAAAATGATTTTCATTATTTTCATATTCTTCACAATTTTACAAGTCGAATATAAATAGTAATCTTTCTGTATTGATTGAAACAATCTTCATTTTATATTATAGAGCTTATATTATTTAGACAATTTATAAAACACAGACTTTGACGATATTGCCTTATAAATAAAATAAGACTCTTCGATTTTATAAAGCAAAGCAATGTTTGATACATATGATTTTCATTGTTTTGATTTTGATAATTTTGCCCTATAATGTTGAAATATAAAATGATTTTCATTATTTTCATATTCTTCACAATTTTGCAAGTCGAATATAAATAGTAATCTTTCTGTATTGATTGAAATAATCTTCATTTTATATTATAGAGCTTATATTATTTAGACAATTTATAAAACACAGACTTTGATGATATTGTCTTATAAATAAAGTAAGACTTTTCGATAGATTGAAGATAGGGACATACGTGATCAAGATTAACGTCATTTCCTGCCTGTGAAGGCCTATATGACGGTGGTCTCACCACTGAGTGTAATACAAAGCGTCGACTAGCGCCCCCCATGGGACGTAGCCGATGGAGTTGCAACTTCAAGAACATGGCTTGCAGGCCATGAACTTCCCCTTGCTTGAGGGTTGGAGACTATCCAACCCCGTCTGTTGAGAGTGCAACAGCACACTTCAGTCTATTCCACGCCTGACCCGCAGATATAGACAATATAACCACAACCACCACGTGTACCCCGAAGGGACCTCACCAATAACCGGCTACAGAGATGGGCGGCTCTCTGTATGGGCTACCGGTTCCCGTGGTGCCAGTCTTTTTTCAAAGGAGACTGGTGGAAAACCTCCGACAGTACACAACTGTCTATCCAGCTTCAGTGCCTGCAATCACTGGGGGACTGGTTCCCCTATACCCCCGAGGACCCTCGTCTGCACCGTGGTTAGTTCAGCACAGACTCTTGGTGCCCCCGGGGGGGGTGAAGATAGGGACAGAGCGAAACTCGTTAATTGTTTTAAAAATACTTTTATATTGATTAGAAGACTCTTGTTTATTTAAATAATGTACAAGTTATTGCCGCCGTCTAAGTTTTTAAGTTTTATAAAGCAAAGCAATATTTGATACATATGAATTCTATTGCTTTCATGAATTTCATTGTTTTGATTTTGATAATATTGCCTTATAATGTTAAAATATAAAATGATTTTCATTATTTTCATATTCTTCACAATTTTGCAAATCGAATAAAAATAGTTATATTTATAATTATATTCTTTCTGTATTGATTGAAACAATCTTCATTTTATATTATAGAGCTTATATTATTTAGACAATTTATAAAACACAGACTTTGACGATATTGCCTTATAAATAAAATAAGACTTTTCGATTTTATAAAGCAAAGCAATGTTTGATACATATGATTTTCATTGTTTTGATTTTGATAATTTTGCCCTATAATGTTAAAATATAAAATGATTTTCATTATTTTCATATTCTTCGCAATTTTGCAAGTCGAATATAAATAGTAATCTTTCTGTATTGATTTAAATAATCTTCATTTTATATTATAAGGCTTATATTATTTAGACAATTTATAAAACACAGACTTTGATGATATTGCCTTATAAATAAAATAAGACTTTTCGATTTTATAAAGCAAAGCAATGTTGATACATATGATTTTCATTGCTTTGATTTTGATAATATTGCCTTATAATGTTAAAATATAAAATGATTTTCATTATTTTCATATTCTTCACAATAAATAGTAATATTTATAATTATATTCTTTCTTTATTGATTAAAACAATCTTCATTTTATATTATAGAGCTTATATTATTTAGACAATTTATAAAACACAGACTTTGATGATATTGTCTTATAAATAAAGTAAGACTTTTCGATAGATTGATAGGGACAGGATAGTGATTAGATTAACGACTGTTCCTGGCGCGGAGGCCTTTACAGACGGTGGTCAGACCACTAATACTGTGCAATTTTAAGACCATGGCTTGCAGAACCATGAATCTACCCCTTGCTATAGGGTCGGAGCCTATCATAAAACTCCTCTGTTGAGAGTGCAACAGCACACTTCAGTCTAATCCACGCCAGACCCGCAGAATACGACAATTTAACCACAACCACCACGTGTACCCCGAAGGGACCTCACCAATAACCGGCTACAGAGATGGGCGGCTCTCTGTATGGGCTACCGGTTCCCGTGGTGCCAGTCTTTTTTCAAAGGAGACTGGTGAAGAACCTCCGACAGTACCCAACTGTCTATCCAGCTTCAGTGCCTGCAATCACTGGGGGACTGGTTCCCCCTATACCCCCGAGGACCCTCGTCTGCACCGTGGTTAGATCAGTACAGACTCTTGGTGCCCCCGGGGGGGATTGATAGGGACACACGTGATCAAGATTAACGTCATTTCCTGCCTGTGAAGGCCTATATTACGGTGGTCTTACCACTGAGCATAATACAAAGCGTCAACTAGCGCCCCCCATAGGGCATAGCCGATGGGGTTGCAACTTCAAGAACATGGCTTGCAGGCCCATGAACTTCCCCTTGCTTAAGGGTTGGAGACTATCCAACCCCGTCTGTTGAGAGTGCAACAGCACACTTCAGTCTATTCCACGCCAGACCCGCAGATATAGACTATTTAACCACAACCACCACGTGTACCCCGAAGGGACCTCACCAATAACCGGCTACAGAGATGGGCGGCTCTCTGTATGGGCCACTGGTTCCCGTGGCACCCGTTTTTTACTGTTATTAATTTAAATATAAACTATCATCAAAGGGAAACTGGTGGAAAACCCCGACAGTAGTCAACTGTCTATCAGCTTTGGTGCCTGCAACACCGGGGGACTGCTTCCCCCTATACCCCCGAGGACCCTCGTCTGCACCGTGGTTAGATCAGCACAGACTCTTGGTGCCCCCGGGGGGGTGAAGATAGGGACAGAGCGAAACTCGTTAATTGTTTTAAAAATACTTTTATATTGATTAGAAGACTCTTGTTTATTTAAATAATGTATTAGTTATTGCCGCCGTCTAAGTTTTTAAGTTTTATAAAGCAAAGCAATATTTGATACATATGAATTCTATTGCTTTGATGAATTTCATTGTTTTGATTTTGATAATATTGCCTTATAATGTTAAAATATAAAATGATTTTCATTATTTTCATATTCTTCACAATTTTGCAAATCGAATATAAATAGTAATATTTATAATTATATTCTTTCTGTATTGATTGAAACAATCTTCATTTTATATTATAGAGCTTATATTATTTAGACAATTTATAAAACACAGACTTTGACGATATTGCCTTATAAATAAAATAAGACTTTTCGATTTTATAAAGCAAAGCAATGTTTGATACATATGATTTTCATTGTTTTGATTTTGATAATTTTGCCCTATAATGTCAAAATATAAAATGATTTTCATTATTTTCATATTCTTCACAATTTTGCAAGTCGAATATAAATAGTAATCTTTCTGTATTGATTGAAATAATCTTCATTTTATATTATAGAGCTTATATTATTTAGACAATTTATAAAAACACAGACTTTGATGATATTGCCTTATAAATAAAATAAGACTTTTCGATTTTATAAAGCAAAGCAATGTTGATACATATGATTTTCATTGTTTTGATTTTGATAATATTGCCTTATAATGTTAAAATATAAAATGATTTTCATTATTTTCATATTCTTCACAATTTTACGTCGAATATAAATAGTAATCTTTCTGTATTGATTGAAACAATCTTCATTTTATATTATAGAGCTTATATTATTTAGACAATTTATAAAACACAGACTTTGACGATATTGCCTTATAAATAAAATAAGACTTTTCGATTTTATAAAGCAAAGCAATGTTTGATACATATGATTTTCATTGTTTTGATTTTGATAATTTTGGCCTATAATGTCAAAATATAAAATGATTTTCATTATTTTCATATTCTTCACAATTTTGCAAGTCGAATATAAATAGTAATCTTTCTGTATTGATTGAAATAATCTTCATTTTATATTATAGAGCTTATATTATTTAGACAAATTATAAAACACAGACTTTAATGATATTGCCTTATAAATAAAATAAGACTCTTCGATTTTATAAAGCAAAGCAATGTTTGATACATATGATTTTCATTGTTTTGATTTTGATAATTTTGCCCTATAATGTTGAAATATAAAATGATTTTCATTATTTTCATATTCTTCACAATTTTGCAAGTCGAATATAAATAGTAATCTTTCTGTATTGATTGAAATAATCTTCATTTTATATTATAGAGCTTATATTATTTAGACAATTTATAAAACACAGACTTTGATGATATTGTCTTATAAATAAAGTAAGACTTTTCGATAGATTGAAGATAGGGACATACGTGATCAAGATTAACGTCACATCCTGCCTGTGAAGGCCTATATGACGGTGGTCTTACCACTGAGTGTAATACAAAGCGTCGCTAGCGCCCCCCATGGGACGTAGCCGATGCAGTTGCAACTTCAAGAACATGGCTTGCAGGCCATGAACTTCCCCTTGCTTGAGGGTTGGAGACTATCCAACCCCGTCTGTTGAGAGTGCAACAGCACACTTCAGTCTATTCCACGCCTGACCCGCAGATATAAACAATTTAACCACAACCACCACGTGTACCCCGAAGGGACCTCACCAATAACCGGCTACAGAGATGGGCGGCTCTCTGTATGGGCTACCGGTTCCCGTGGTGCCAGTCTTTTTTCAAAGGAGACTGGTGGAAAACCTCCGACAGTACTCAACTGTCTATCCAGCTTCAGTGCCTGCAATCACTGGGGGACTGGTTCCCCTATACCCCCGAGAACCCTCGTCTGCACCGTGGTTAGTTCAGCACAGACTCTTGGTGCCCCCGGGGGGGTGAAGATAGGGACATACGTGATCAAGATTAACGTCATTTCCTGCCTGTGAAGGCCTATATGACGGTGGTCTTACCACTGAGCATAATACAAAGCGTCAACTAGCGCCCCCCATAGGGCGTAGCCGATGGGGTTGCAACTTCAAGAACATGGCTTGCAGGCCCATGAACTTCCCCTTGCTTAAGGGTTGGAGACTATCCAACCCCGTCTGTTGAGAGTGCAACAGCACACTTCAGTCTATTCCACGCCAGAACCGCAGATATAGACTATTTAACCACAACCACCACGTGTACCCCGAAGGGACCTCACCAATAACCGGCTACAGAGATGGGCGGCTCTCTGTATGGGCCAACGGTTCCCGTGGCACCCGTTTTTTACTGTTATTAATTTAAATATAAACTATCATCAAAGGGAAACTGGTGGAAAACCCCGACAGTACCCAACTGTCTATCAGCTTTGGTGCCTGCAACACCGGGGGTCTGCTTCCCCCTATACCCCCGAGGACCCTCGTCTGCACCGTGGTTAGATCAGCACAGACTCTTGGTGCCCCCGGGGGGGTGAAGATAGGGACAGAGCGAAACTCGTTAATTGTTTTAAAAATACTTTTATATTGATTAGAAGACTCTTGTTTATTTAAATAATGTATAAGTTATTGCCGCCGTCTAAGTTTTTAAGTTTTATAAAGCAAAGCAATATTTGATACATATGATTTTCATTGTTTTGATTTTGATAATTTTGCCTTATAATGTTAAAATATAAAATGATATTCATTATTTTCATATTCTTCACAATTTTGCAAATCAAATATAAATAGTAATATTTATGATTATATTCTTTCTGTATTGATTGAAACAATCTTCATTTTATATTATAGAGCTTATATTATTTAGACAATTTATAAAACACAGACTTTGACGATATTGCCTTATAAATAAAATAAGACTTTTCGATTTTATAAAGCAAAGCAATGTTTGATACATATGATTTTCATTGTTTTGATTTTGATAATTTTGCCTTATAATGTTAAAATATAAAATGATTTTCATTATTTTCATATTCTTCACAATTTTGCAAATCAAATATAAATAGTAATATTTATAATTATATTCTTTCTGTATTGATTGAAACAATCTTCATTTTATATTATAGAGCTTATATTATTTAGACAATTTATAAAACACAGACTTTGACGATATTGCCTTATAAATAAAATAAGACTTTTCGATTTTATAAAGCAAAGCAATGTTTGATACATATGATTTTCATTGTTTTGATTTTGATAATTTTGCCCTATAATGTTAAAATATAAAATGATTTTCATTATTTTCATATTCTTCACAATTTTGCAAGTCGAATATAAATAGTAATCTTTCTGTATTGATTGAAATAATCTTCATTTTATATTATAGAGCTTATATTATTTAGACAATTTATAAAACACAGACATTGATGATATTGTCTTATAAATAAAATAAGACTTTTCGATAGATTGAAGATAGGGACAGAGCGAAACTCGTTAATTGTTTTAAAAATACTTTTATATTGATTGACTCTTGTTTATTTAAATAATGTATAAGTTATTGCCGCCGTCTAAGTTTTTAAGTTTTATAAAGCAAAGCAATATTTGATACATATAAATTCTATTGCTTTGATGAATTTCATTGTTTTGATTTTGATAATATTGCCTTATAATGTTAAAATATAAAATGATTTTCGTTATTTTCATATTCTTCACAATTTTGCAAATCGAATATAAGTAGCAATATTTATAATTATATTCTTTCTGTATTGATTGAAACAATCGTCATTTTATATTATAGAGCTTATATTATTTAGACAATTTATAAAACACAGACTTTGACGATATTGCCTTATAAATAAAATAAGACTTTTCGATTTTATAAAGCAAAGCAATGTTTGATACATATGATTTTCATTGTTTTGATTTTGATAATTTTGCCCTATAATGTTAAAATATAAAATGATTTTCATTATTTTCATATTCTTCACAATTTTACAAGTCGAATATAAATAGTAATATTTATAATTATATTCTTTCTTTATTGATTAAAACAATCTTCATTTTATATTATAGAGCTTATATTATTTAGACAATTTATAAAACACAGACTTTGATGATATTGTCTTATAAATAAAGTAAGACTTTTCGATAGATTGAAGATGGGGACAGAGCGAAACTCGTTAATTGTTTTAAAAATACTTTTATATTGATTAGAAGACTCTTGTTTATTTAAATAATGTATAAGTTATTGCCGCCGTCTAATTTTTTAAGTTTTATAAAGCAAAGCAATATTTGATACATATGAATTCTATTGCTTTGATGAATTTCATTGTTTTGATTTTGATAATATTGCCTTATAATGTTAAAATATAAAATGATTTTCATTATTTTCATATTCTTCACAATTTTACAAGTCGAATATAAATAGTAATATTTATAATTATATTCTTTCTTTATTGATTAAAACAATCTTCATTTTATATTATAGAGCTTATATTATTTAGACAATTTATAAAACACAGACTTTGATGATATTGTTTTATAAATAAAGTAAGACTTTTCGATAGATTGAAGATAGGGACAGAGCGAAACTCGTTAATTGTTTTAAAAATACTTTTATATTGATTAGAAGACTCTTGTTTATTTAAATAATGTATAAGTTATTGCCGCCGTCTAAGTTTTTAAGTTTTATAAAACAAAGCAATATTTGATACATGTGAATTCTATTGCTTTGATGAATTTCATTGTTTTGATTTTGATAATATTGCCTTATAATGTGAAAATATAAAAAGATTTTCATTATTTTCATATTCTTCACAATTTTGCAAATCGAATATAAATAGTAATATTTATAATTATATTCTTTCTGTATTGATTGAAACAATATTCATTTTATATTATAGAGCTTATATTATTTAGACAATTTATAAAACACAGACTTTGACGATATTGCCTTATAAATAAAATAAGACTTTTCGATTTTATAAAGCAAAGCAATGTTTGATACATATGATTTTCATTGTTTTGATTTTGATAATTTTGCCCTATAATGTTAAAATATAAAATGATTTTCATTATTTTCATATTCTTCACAATTTTGCAAGTCGAATATAAATAGTAATCTTTCTGTATTGATTGAAATAATCTTCATTTTATATTATAGAGCTTATATTATTTAGACAACTTATAAAACACAGACTTTGATGATATTGCCTTATAAATAAAATAAGATTTTCGATTTTATAAAGCAAAGCAATGTTTGATACATATGATTTTCATTGTTTTGATTTTGATAATTTTGCCCTATAATGTTAAAATATAAAATGATTTTCATTATTTTCATATTCTTCACAATTTTGCAAGTCGAATATAAATAGTAATCTTTCTGTATTGATTGAAATAATCTTCATTTTATATTATAGAGCTTATATTATTTAGACAATTTATAAAACACAGACTTTGACGATATTGCCTTATAAATAAAATAAGACTTTTCGATTTTATAAAGCAAAGCAATGTTTGATATATATGATTTTCATTGTTTTGATTTTGATAATTTTGCCCTATAATGTTAAAATATAAAATGATTTTCATTATTTTCATATTCTTCACAATTTTGCAAGTCGAATATAAATAGTAATCTTTCTGTATTGATTGAAATAATCTTCATTTTATATTATAGAGCTTATATTATTTAGACAATTTATAAAACACAGACTTTGATGATATTGTCTTATAAATAAAGCAAGACTTTTCGATAGATTGAAGATAGGGACATACGTGATCAAGATTAACGTCATTTCCTGCCTGTGAAGGCCTATATGACGGTGGTCTTACCACTGAGTGTAATACAAAGCGTCGACTAGCGCCCCCCATGGGACGTAGCCGATGGAGTTGCAACTTCAAGAACATGGCTTGCAGGCCATGAACTTCCCCTTGCTTGAGGGTTGGAGACTATCCAACCCCGTCTGTTGAGAGTGCAACAGCACACTTCAGTCTATTCCACGCCTGACCCGCAGATATAGACAATTTAACCACAACCACCACGTGTACCCCGAAGGGACCTCACCAATAACCGGCTACAGAGATGGGCGGCTCTCTGTATGGGCTACCGGTTCCCGTGGTGCCAGTCTTTTTTCAAAGGAGACTGGTGGAAAACCTCCGACAGTACCCAACTGTCTATCCAGCTTCAGTGCCTGCAATCACTGGGGGACTGGTTCCCCCTATACCCCCGAGGACCCTCGTCTGTACCGTGGTTAGTTCAGCACAGACTCTTGGTGCCCCCGGGGGGGTGAAGATAGGGACAGAGCGAAACTCGTGAATTGTTTTAAAAATACTTTTATATTGATTAGAAGACTCTTGTTTATTTAAATAATGTATAAGTTATTGCCGCCGTCTAAGTTTTTAAGTTTTATAAAGCAAAGCAATATTTGATACATATGAATTCTATTGCTTTGATGAATTTCATTGTTTTGATTTTGATAATATTGCCTTATAATGTTAAAATATAAAATGATTTTCATTATTTTCATATTCTTCACAATTTTGCAAATCGAATATAAATAGTAATATTTATAATTATATTCTTTCTGTATTGATTGAAACAATCTTCATTTTATATTATAGAGCTTATATTATTTAGACAATTTATAAAACACAGACTTTGACGATATTGCCTTATAAATAAAATAAGACTTTTCGATTTTATAAAGCAAAGCAATGTTTGATACATATGATTTTCATTGTTTTGATTTTGATAATTTTGCCTTATAATGTTAAAATATAAAATGATTTTCATTATTTTCATATTCTTCACAATTTTGCAAGTCGAATATAAATAGTAATCTTTCTGTATTGATTGAAATAATCTTCATTTTATATTATAGAGCTTATATTATTTAGACAATTTATAAAACACAGACTTTGATGATATTGCCTTATAAATAAAATAAGACTTTTCGATTTTATAAAGCAAAGCAATGTTGATACATATGATTTTCATTGTTTTGATTTTGATAATATTGCCTTATAATGTTAAAATATAAAATGATTTTCATTATTTTCATATTCTTCACAATTTTACAAGTCGAATATAAATAGTAATATTTATAATTATATTCTTTCTTTATTGATTAAAATAATCTTCATTTTATATTATAGAGCTTATATTATTTAGACAATTTATAAAACACAGACTTTGATGATATTGTCTTATAAATAAAGTAAGACTTTTCGATAGATTGAAGATAGGGACAGGATAGTGATTAGATTAACGTCTGTTCCTGGCGCGGAGCCTTTACAGACGGTGATCAGACCACTAATACTGTGCAATTTTAAGACCATGGCTTGCAGAACCATGAATCTACCCCTTGCTATAGGGTCGGAGCCTATCATAAAACTCCTCTGTTGAGAGTGCAACAGCACACTTCAGTCTAATCCACGCCAGACCCGCAGAGTTAGACAATTTAACCACAACCACCACGTGTACCCCGAAGGGACCTCACCAATAGCCGGCTACAGAGATGGGCGGCTCTCTGTATGGGCTACCCATTCCTGTGGTGCCAGTCTTTTTTCAAAGGAGACTGGTGGAAAACCTCCGACAGTACCCAACTGTCTATCCAGCTTCAGTGCCTGCAATCACTGGGGGACTGGTTCCCCCTATACCCCCGAGGACCCTCGTCTGCACCGTGGTTAGATCAGCACAGACTCTTGGTGCCCCCGGGGTAAGAAGATAGGGACAGAGCGAAACTCGTTAATTGTTTTAAAAATACTTTTATATTGATTAGAAGACTCTTGTTTATTTAAATAATGTATAAGTTATTGCCGCCGTCTAAGTTTTTAAGTTTTATAAAGCAAAGCAATATTTGATACATATGAATTCTATTGCATTGATGAATTTCATTGTTTTGATTTTGATAATATTGCCTTATAATGTTAAAATATAAAATGATTTTCATTATTTTCATATTCTTCACAATTTTGCAAATCGAATATAAATAGTAATATTTATAATTATATTCTTTCTGTATTGATTGAAACAATATTCATTTTATATTATAGAGCTTATATTATTTAGACAATTTATAAAACACAGACTTTGACGATATTGCCTTATAAATAAAATAAGACTTTTCGATTTTATAAAGCACAGCAATGTTTGATACATATGATTTTCATTGTTTTGATTTTGATAATTTTGCCCTATAATGTTAAAATATAAAATGATTTTCATTATTTTCATATTCTTCACAATTTTGCAAGTCGAATAAAAATAGTAATCTTTCTGTATTGATTGAAATAATCTTCATTTTATATTATAGAGCTTATATTATTTAGACAATTTATAAAACACAGACTTTGATGATATTGCCTTATAAATAAAATAAGACTTTTCGATTTTATAAAGCAAAGCAATGTTTGATACATATGATTTTCATTGTTTTGATTTTGATAATTTTGCCCTATAATGTTAAAATATAAAATGATTTTCATTATTTTCATATTCTTCACAACTTTTCAAGTCGAATATAAATAGTAATCTTTCTGTATTGATTGAAACAATCTTCATTTTATATTATAGAGCTTATATTATTTAGACAATTTATAAAACACAGACTTTGACGATATTGCCTTATAAATAAAATAAGACTTTTCGATTTTATAAAGCAAAGCAATGTTTGATACATATGATTTTCATTGTTTTGATTTTGATAATTTTGCCCTATAATGTTAAAATATAAAATGATTTTCATTATTTTCATATTCTTCACAATTTTGCAAGTCGAATATAAATAGTAATCTTTCTGTATTGATTGAAATAATCTTCATTTTATATTATAGAGCTTATATTATTTAGACAATTTATAAAACACAGACTTTGATGATATTGCCTTATAAATAAAATAAGACTTTTCGATTTTATAAAGCAAAGCAATGTTGATACATATGATTTTCATTGTTTTGATTTTGATAATATTGCCTTATAATGTTAAAATATAAAATGATTTTCATTATTTTCATATTCTTCACAATTTTACAAGTCGAATATAAATAGTAATATTTATAATTATATTCTTTCTTTATTGATTAAAACAATCTTCATTTTATATTATAGAGCTTATATTATTTAGACAATTTATAAAACACAGACTTTGATGATATTGTCTTATAAATAAAGTAAGACTTTTCGATAGATTGAAGATAGGGACAGAGCGAAACTCATTAATTGTTTTAAAAATACTTTTATATTGATTAGAAGACTCTTGTTTATTTAAATAATGTATAAGTTATTGCCGCCGTCTAAGTTTTTAAGTTTTATAAAGCAAAGCAATATTTGATACATATGAATTCTATTGCTTTGATGAATTTCATTGTTTTGATTTTGATAATATTGCCTTATAATGTTAAAATATAAAATGATTTTCATTATTTTCATATTCTTCACAATTTTGCAAATCGAATATAAATAGTAATATTTATAATTATATTCTTTCTGTATTGATTGAAACAATCTTCATTTTATATTATAGAGCTTATATTATTTAGACAATTTATAAAACACAGACTTTGACGATATTGCCTTATAAATAAAATAAGACTTTTCGATTTTATAAAGCAAAGCAATGTTTGATACATATGATTTTCATTGTTTTGATTTTGATAATTTTGCCCTATAATGTTAAAATATAAAATGATTTTCATTATTTTCATATTCTTCGCAATTTTGCAAGTCGAATATAAATAGTAATCTTTCTGTATTGATTGAAATAATCTTCATTTTATATTATAGAGCTTATATTATTTAGACAATTTATAAAACACAGACTTTGATGATATTGCCTTATAAATAAAATAAGACTTTTCGATTTTATAAAGCAAAGCAATGTTGATACATATGATTTTCATTGTTTTGATTTTGATAATATTGCCCTATAATGTTAAAATATAAAATGATTTTCATTATTTTCATATTCTTCACAATTTTGCAAGACGAATATAATTAGTAATCTTTCTGTATTGATTGAAATAATCTTCATTTTATATTATAGAGCTTATATTATTTAGACAATTTATAAAACACAGACTTTGATGATATTGTCTTATAAATAAAGTTAGACTTTTCGATAGATTGAAGATAGGGACATACGTGATCAAGATTAACGTCATTTCCTGCCTGTGAAGGCCTATATGACGGTGGTCTTACCACTGAGTGTAATACGAAGCGTCGACTAGCGCCCCCCATGGGACGTAGCCGATGGAGTTGCAACTTCAAGAACATGGCTTGCAGGCCATGAACTTCCCCTTGCTTGAGGGTTGGAGATTATCCAACCCCGTCTCTTGAGAGTGCAACAGCACACTTCAGTCTATTCCACGCCTGACCCGCAGATATAGACAATTTAACCACAACCACCACGTGTACCCCGAAGGGACCTCACCAATAACCGGCTACAGAGATGGGTGGCTCTCTGTATGGGCTACCCATTCCTGTGGTGCCAGTCTTTTTTCAAAGGAGACTGGTGGAAAACCTCCGACAGTACCCAACTGTCTATCCAGCTTCAGTGCCTGCAATCACTGGGGGACTGGTTCCCCCTATACCCCCGAGGACCCTCGTCTGCACCGTGGTTAGTTCAGCACAGACTCTTGGTGCCCCCGGGGGGGTGAAGATAGAGACAGAGCGAAACTCGTTAATTGTTTTAAAAATACTTTTATATTGATTAGAAAACTCTTGTTTATTTAAATAATGTATAAGTTATTGCCGCCGTCTAAGTTTTTAAGTTTTATAAAGCAAAGCAATATTTGATACATATGAATTCTATTGCATTGATGAATTTCATTGTTTTGATTTTGATAATATTGCCTTATACTGTTAAAATATAAAATGATTTTCATTATTTTCATATTCTTCACAATTTTGCAAATCGAATATAAATAGTAATATTTATAATTATATTCTTTCTGTATTGATTGAAACAATCTTCATTTTATATTATAGAGCTTATATTATTTAGACAATTTATAAAACACAGACTTTGACGATATTGCCTTATAAATAAAATAAGACTTTTCGATTTTATAAAGCAAAGCAATGTTTGATACATATGATTTTCATTGTTTTGATTTTGATAATTTTGCCCTATAATGTTAAAATATAAAATGATTTTCATTATTTTCATATTCTTCACAATTTTGCAAGCCGAATATAAATAGTAATCTTTCTGTATTGATTGAAATAATCTTCATTTTATATTATAGAGCTTATATTATTTAGACAATTTATAAAACACAGACTTTGATGATATTGCCTTATAAATAAAATAAGACTTTTCGATTTTATAAAGCAAAGCAATGTTGATACATATGATTTTCATTGTTTTGATTTTGATAATATTGCCTTATAATGTTAAAATATAAAATGATTTTCATTATTTTCATATTCTTCACAATTTTACAAGTCGAATATAAATAGTAATATTTATAATTATATTCTTTCTTTATTGATTAAAACAATCTTCATTTTATATTATAGATCTTATATTATTTAGACAATTTATAAAACACAGACTTTGATGATATTGTCTTACAAATAAAGTAAGACTTTTCGATAGATTGAAGATAGGGACAGGATAGTGATTAGATTAACGTCTGTTCCTGGCGCGGAGCCTTTACAGACGGTGGTCGGACCACTAATACTGTGCAATTTTAAGACCATGGCTTGCAGAACCATGAATCTACCCCTTGCTATAGGGTCGGAGCCTATCATAAAACTCCTCTGTTGAGAGTGCAACAGCACACTTCAGTCTAATCCACGCCAGACCCGCAGAGTTAGACAATTTAACCACAACCACCACGTGTACCCCGAAGGGACCTCACCAATAACCGGCTACAGAGATGGGCGGCTCTCTGTATGGGCTACCGGTTCCCGTGGTGCCAGTCTTTTTTCAAAGGAGACTGGTGAAGAACCTCCGACAGTACCCAACTGTCTATCCAGCTTCAGTGCCTGCAATCACTGGGGGACTGGTTCCCCCTATACCCCCGAGGTCCCTCGTCTGCACCGTGGTTAGATCAGCACAGACTCTTGGTGCCCCCGGGGTAGGAAGATAGGGACAGAGCGAAACTCGTTAATTGTTTTAAAAATACTTTTATATTGATTAGAAGACTCTTGTTTATTTAAATAATGTATAAGTTATTGCCGCCGTCTAAGTTTTTAAGTTTTATAAAGCAAAGCAATATTTGATACATATGAATTCTATTGCATTGATGAATTTCATTGTTTTGATTTTGATAATATTGCCTTATAACGTTAAAATATAAAATGATTTTCATTATTTTCATATTCTTCACAATTTTACAAGTCGAATATAAATAGTAATATTTATAATTATATTCTTTCTGTATTGATTGAAACAATATTCATTTTATATTATAGAGCTTATATTATTTAGACAATTTATAAAACACAGACTTTGACGATATTGCCTTATAAATAAAATAAGACTTTTCGATTTTATAAAGCAAAGCAATGTTTGATACATATGATTTTCATTGTTTTGATTTTGATAATTTTGCCCTATAATGTTAAAATATAAAATGATTTTCATTATTTTCATATTCTTCACAATTTTGCAAGTCGAATATAAATAGTAATCTTTCTGTATTGATTGAAATAATCTTCATTTTATATTATAGAGCTTATATTATTTAGACAACTTATAAAACACAGACTTTGATGATATTGCCTTATAAATAAAATAAGATTTTCGATTTTATAAAGCAAAGCAATGTTTGATACATATGATTTTCATTGTTTTGATTTTGATAATTTTGCCCTATAATGTTAAAATATAAAATGATTTTCATTATTTTCATATTCTTCACAACTTTTCAAGTCGAATATAAATAGTAATCTTTCTGTATTGATTGAAATAATCTTCATTTTATATTATAGAGCTTATATTATTTAGACAACTTATAAAACACAGACTTTGATGATATTGCCTTATAAATAAAATAAGATTTTCGATTTTATAAAGCAAAGCAATGTTTGATACATATGATTTTCATTGTTTTGATTTTGATAATTTTGCCCTATAATGTTAAAATATAAAATGATTTTCATTATTTTCATATTCTTCACAATTTTGCAAGTCGAATATAAATAGTAATCTTTCTGTATTGATTGAAATAATCTTCATGTTATATTATAGAGCTTATATTATTTAGACAATTTATAAAACACAGACTTTGATGATATTGCCTTATAAATAAAATAAGACTTTTCGATTTTATAAAGCAAAGCAATGTTGATACATATGATTTTCATTGTTTTGATTTTGATAATATTGCCTTATAATGTTAAAATATAAAATGATTTTCATTATTTTCATATTCTTCACAATTTTACAAGTCGAATATAAATAGTAATATTTATAATTATATTCTTTCTTTATTGATTAAAACAATCTTCATTTTATATTATAGAGCTTACATTATTTAGACAATTTATAAAACACAGACTTTGATGATATTGTCTTATAAATAAAGTAAGACTTTTCGATAGATTGAAGATAGGGACAGAGCGAAACTCGTTAATTGTTTTAAAAATACTTTTATATTGATTAGAAGACTCTTGTTTATTTACATAATGTATAAGTTATTGCCGCCGTCTAAGTTTTTAAGTTTTATAAAGCAAAGCAATATTTGATACATATGAATTCTATTGCTTTGATGAATTTCATTGTTTTGATTTTGATAATATTGCCTTATAATGTTAAAATATAAAATGATTTTCATTATTTTCATATTCTTCACAATTTTACAAGTCGAATATAAATAGTAATATTTATAATTATATTCTTTCTGTATTGATTGAAACAATCTTCATTTTATATTATAGAGCTTATATTATTTAGACAATTTATAAAACACAGACTTTGACGATATTGCCTTATAAATAAAATAAGACTTTTCGATTTTATAAAGCAAAGCAATGTTTGATACATATGATTTTCATTGTTTTGATTTTGATAATTTTGCCCTATAATGTTAAAATATAAAATGATTTTCTTTATTTTCATATTCTTCGCAATTTTGCAAGTCGAATATAAATAGTAATCTTTCTGTATTGATTGAAATAATCTTCATTTTATATTATAGAGCTTATATTATTTAGACAATTTATAAAACACAGACTTTGATGATATTGCCTTATAAATAAAATAAGACTTTTCGATTTTATAAAGCAAAGCAATGTTGATACATATGATTTTCATTGTTTTGATTTTGATAATATTGCCTTATAATGTTAAAATATAAAATGATTTTTATTATTTTCATATTCTTCACAATTTTACAAGTCGAATATAAATAGTAATATTTATAATTATATTCTTTCTTTATTGATTAAAACAATCTTCATTTTATATTATAGAGCTTATATTATTTAGACAATTTATAAAACACAGACTTTGATGATATTGTCTTATAAATAAAATAAGACTTTTCGATAGATTAAAGATAGGGACAGGATAGTGATTAGATTAACGTCTGTTCCTGGCGCGGAGCCTTTACGGACGGTGGTCGGACCACTAATACTGTGCAATTTTAAGACCATGGCTTGCAGAACCATGAATCTACCCCTTGCTATAGGGTCGGAGCCTATCATAAAACTCCTCTGTTGAGAGTGCAACAGCACACTTCAGTCTAATCCACGCCAGACCCGCAGAGTTAGACAATTTAACCACAACCACCACGTGTACCCCGAAGGGACCTCACCAATAACCGGCTACAGAGATGGGCGGCTCTATGTATGGGCTACCGGTTCCCGTGGTGCCAGTCTTTTTTCAAAGGAGACTGGTGAAGAACCTCCGACAGTACCCAACTGTCTATCCAGCTTCAGTGCCTGCAATCACTGGGGGACTGGTTCCCCCTATACCCCCGAGGACCCTCGTCTGCACCGTGGTTAGATCAGCACAGACTCTTGGTGCCCCCGGGGTAAGAAGATAGGGACAGAGCGAAACTCGTTAATTGTTTTAAAAATACTTTTATATTGATTAGAAGACTCTTGTTTATTTAAATAATGTATAAGTTATTGCCGCCGTCTAAGTTTTTAAGTTTTATAAAGCAAAGCAATATTTGATACATATGAATTCTATTGCATTGATGAATTTCATTGTTTTGATTTTGATAATATTGCCTTATAACGTTAAAATATAAAATGATTTTCATTATTTTCATATTCTTCACAATTTTGCAAATCGAATATAAATAGTAATATTTATAATTATATTCTTTCTGTATTGATTGAAACAATATTCATTTTATATTATAGAGCTTATATTATTTAGACAATTTATAAAACACAGACTTTGACGATATTGCCTTATAAATAAAATAAGACTTTTCGATTTTATAAAGCAAAGCAATGTTTGATACATATGATTTTCATTGTTTTGATTTTGATAATTTTGCCCTATAATGTTAAAATATAAAATGATTTTCATTATTTTCATATTCTTCACAATTTTGCAAGTCGAATATAAATAGTAATCTTTCTGTATTGATTGAAATAATCTTCATTTTATATTATAGAGCTTATATTATTTAGACAACTTATAAAACACAGACTTTGATGATATTGCCTTATAAATAAAATAAGATTTTCGATTTTATAAAGCAAAGCAATGTTTGATACATATGATTTTCATTGTTTTGATTTTGATAATTTTGCCCTATAATGTTAAAATATAAAATGATTTTCATTATTTTCATATTCTTCACAACTTTTCAAGTCGAATATAAATAGTAATCTTTATGTATTGATTGAAATAATCTTCATTTTCTATTATAGAGCTTATATTATTTATACAACTTATAAAACACAGACTTTGATGATATTGCCTTATAAATAAAATAAGATTTTCGATTTTATAAAGCAAAGCAATGTTTGATACATATGATTTTCATTGTTTTGATTTTGATAATTTTGCCCTATAATGTTAAAATATAAAATGATTTTCATTATTTTCATATTCTTCACAATTTTGCAAGTCGAATATAAATAGTAATCTTTCTGTATTGATTGAAATAATCTTCATGTTATATTATAGAGCTTATATTATTTAGACAATTTATAAAACACAGACTTTGATGATATTGCCTTATAAATAAAATAAGACTTTTCGATTTTATAAAGCAAAGCAATGTTGATACATATGATTTTCATTGTTTTGATTTTGATAATATTGCCTTATAATGTTAAAATATAAAATGATTTTCATTATTTTCATATTCTTCACAATTTTACAAGTCGAATATAAATAGTAATATTTATAATTATATTCTTTCTTTATTGATTAAAACAATCTTCATTTTATATTATAGAGCTTACATTATTTAGACAATTTATAAAACACAGACTTTGATGATATTGTCTTATAAATAAAGTAAGACTTTTCGATAGATTGAAGATAGGGACAGAGCGAAACTCGTTAATTGTTTTAAAAATACTTTTATATTGATTAGAAGACTCTTGTTTATTTACATAATGTATAAGTTATTGCCGCCGTCTAAGTTTTTAAGTTTTATAAAGCAAAGCAATATTTGATACATATGAATTCTATTGCTTTGATGAATTTCATTGTTTTGATTTTGATAATATTGCCTTATAATGTTAAAATATAAAATGATTTTCATTATTTTCATATTCTTCACAATTTTACAAATCGAATATAAATAGTAATATTTATAATTATATTCTTTCTGTATTGATTGAAACAATCTTCATTTTATATTATAGAGCTTATATTATTTAGACAATTTATAAAACACAGACTTTGACGATATTGCCTTATAAATAAAATAAGACTTTTCGATTTTATAAAGCAAAGCAATGTTTGATACATATGATTTTCATTGTTTTGATTTTGATAATTTTGCCCTATAATGTTAAAATATAAAATGATTTTCTTTATTTTCATATTCTTCGCAATTTTGCAAGTCGAATATAAATAGTAATCTTTCTGTATTGATTGAAATAATCTTCATTTTATATTATAGAGCTTATATTATTTAGACAATTTATAAAACACAGACTTTGATGATATTGCCTTATAAATAAAATAAGACTTTTCGATTTTATAAAGCAAAGCAATGTTGATACATATGATTTTCATTGTTTTGATTTTGATAATATTGCCTTATAATGTTAAAATATAAAATGATTTTCATTATTTTCATATTCTTCACAATTTTACAAGTCGAATATAAATAGTAATATTTATAATTATATTCTTTCTTTATTGATTAAAACAATCTTCATTTTATATTATAGAGCTTACATTATTTAGACAATTTATAAAACACAGACTTTGATGATATTGTCTTATAAATAAAGTAAGACTTTTCGATAGATTGAAGATAGGGACAGAGCGAAACTCGTTAATTGTTTTAAAAATACTTTTATATTGATTAGAAGACTCTTGTTTATTTACATAATGTATAAGTTATTGCCGCCGTCTAAGTTTTTAAGTTTTATAAAGCAAAGCAATATTTGATACATATTAATTCTATTGCTTTGATGAATTTCATTGTTTTGATTTTGATAATATTGCCTTATAATGTTAAAATATAAAATGATTTTCATTATTTTCATATTCTTCACAATTTTACAAATCGAATATAAATAGTAATATTTATAATTATATTCTTTCTGTATTGATTGAAACAATCTTCATTTTATATTATAGAGCTTATATTATTTAGACAATTTATAAAACACAGACTTTGACGATATTGCCTTATAAATAAAATAAGACTTTTCGATTTTATAAAGCAAAGCAATGTTTGATACATATGATTTTCATTGTTTTGATTTTGATAATTTTGCCCTATAATGTTAAAATATAAAATGATTTTCTTTATTTTCATATTCTTCGCAATTTTGCAAGTCGAATATAAATAGTAATCTTTCTGTATTGATTGAAATAATCTTCATTTTATATTATAGAGCTTATATTATTTAGACAATTTATAAAACACAGACTTTGATGATATTGCCTTATAAATAAAATAAGACTTTTCGATTTTATAAAGCAAAGCAATGTTGATACATATGATTTTCATTGTTTTGATTTTGATAATATTGCCTTATAATGTTAAAATATAAAATGATTTTTATTATTTTCATATTCTTCACAATTTTACAAGTCGAATATAAATAGTAATATTTATAATTATATTCTTTCTTTATTGATTAAAACAATCTTCATTTTATATTATAGAGCTTATATTATTTAGACAATTTATAAAACACAGACTTTGATGATATTGTCTTATAAATAAAATAAGACTTTTCGATAGATTGAAGATAGGGACAGAGCGAAACTCGTTTATTGTTTTAAAAATACTTTTATATTGATTAGAAGACTCTTGTTTATTTAAATAATGTATAAGTTATTGCCGCCGTCTAAGTTTTTAAGTTTTATAAAGCAAAGCAATATTTGATACATATGAATTCTATTGCTTTGATGAATTTCATTGTTTTGATTTTGATAATATTGCCTTATAATGTTAAAATATAAAATGATTTTCATTATTTTCATATTCTTCACAATTTTGCAAATCGAATATAAATAGTAATATTTATAATTATATTCTTTCTGTATTGATTGAAACAATCTTCATTTTATATTATAGAGCTTATATTATTTAGACAATTTATAAAACACAGACTTTGACGATATTGCCTTATAAATAAAATAAGACTTTTCGATTTCATAAAGCAAAGCAATGTTTGATACATATGATTTTCATTGTTTTGATTTTGATAATTTTGCCCTATAATGTTAAAATATAAAATGATTTTCATTATTTTCATATTCTTCACAACTTTTCAAGTCGAATATAAATAGTAATCTTTCTGTATTGATTGAAACAATTTTCATTTTATATTATAGAGCTTATATTATTTAGACAATTTATAAAACACAGACTTTGACGATATTGCCTTATAAATAAAATAAGACTTTTCGATTTTATAAAGCAAAGCAATGTTTGATACATATGATTTTCATTGTTTTGATTTTGATAATTTTGCCCTATAATGTTAAAATATAAAATGATTTTCATTATTTTCATATTCTTCACAATTTTGCAAGTCGAATATAAATAGTAATCTTTCTGTATTGATTGAAATAATCTTAATTTTATATTATAGAGCTTATATTATTTAGACAATTTATAAAACACAGACTTTGATGATATTGCCTTATAAATAAAATAAGACTTTTCGATTTTATAAAGCAAAGCAATGTTGATACATATGATTTTCATTGTTTTGATTTTGATAATATTGCCTTATAATGTTAAAATATAAAATGATTTTCATTATTTTCATATTCTTCACAATTTTACAAGTCGAATATAAATAGTAATATTTATAATTATATTCTTTCTTTATTGATTAAAACAATCTTCATTTTATATTATAGAGCTTACATTATTTAGACAATTTATAAAACACAGACTTTGATGATATTGTCTTATAAATAAAGTAAGACTTTTCGATAGATTGAAGATAGGGACAGAGCGAAACTCGTTTATTGTTTTAAAAATACTTTTATATTGATTAGAAGACTCTTGTTTATTTAAATAATGTATAAGTTATTGCCGCCGTCTAAGTTTTTAAGTTTTATAAAGCAAAGCAATATTTGATACATATGAATTCTATTGCTTTGATGAATTTCATTGTTTTGATTTTGATAATATTGCCTTATAATGTTAAAATATAAAATGATTTTCATTATTTTCATATTCTTCACAATTTTGCAAATCGAATATAAATAGTAATATTTATAATTATATTCTTTCTGTATTGATTGAAACAATCTTCATTTTATATTATAGAGCTTATATTATTTAGACAATTTATAAAACACAGACTTTGACGATATTGCCTTATAAATAAAATAAGACTTTTCGATTTTATAAAGCAAAGCAATGTTTGATACATATGATTTTCATTGTTTTGATTTTGATAATTTTGCCCTATAATGTTAAAATATAAAATGATTTTCATTATTTTCATATTCTTCACAACTTTTCAAGTCGAATATAAATAGTAATCTTTCTGTATTGATTGAAACAATCTTCATTTTATATTATAGAGCTTATATTATTTAGACAATTTATAAAACACAGACTTTGACGATATTGCCTTATAAATAAAATAAGACTTTTCGATTTTATAAAGCAAAGCAATGTTTGATACATATGATTTTCATTGTTTTGATTTTGATAATTTTGCCATATAATGTTAAAATATAAAATGATTTTCATTATTTTCATATTCTTCACAATTTTGCAAGTCGAATATAAATAGTAATCTTTCTGTATTGATTGAAATAATCTTCATTTTATATTATAGAGCTTATATTATTTAGACAATTTATAAAACACAGACTTTGATGATATTGCCTTATAAATAAAATAAGACTTTTCGATTTTATAAAGCAAAGCAATGTTGATACATATGATTTTCATTGTTTTGATTTTGATAATATTGCCTTATAATGTTAAAATATAAAATGATTTTCATTATTTTCATATTCTTCACAATTTTACAAGTCGAATATAAATAGTAATATTTATAATTATATTCTTTCTTTATTGATTAAAACAATCTTCATTTTATATTTTAGAGCTTACATTATTTAGACAATTTATAAAACACAGACTTTGATGATATTGTCTTATAAATAAAATAAGACTTTTCGATAGATTGAAGATAGGGACAGAGCGAAACTCGTTAATTGTTTTAAAAATACTTTTATATTGATTAGAAGACTCTTGTTTATTTACATAATGTATAAGTTATTGCCGCCGTCTAAGTTTTTAAGTTTTATAAAGCAAAGCAATATTTGATACATATGAATTCTATTGCTTTGATGAATTTCATTGTTTTGATTTTGATAATATTGCCTTATAATGTTAAAATATAAAATGATTTTCATTATTTTCATATTCTTCACAATTTTGCAAATCAAATATAAATAGTAATATTTATAATTATATTCTTTCTGTATTGATTGAAACAATCTTCATTTTATATTATAGAGCTTATATTATTTAGACAATTTATAAAACACAGACTTTGACGATATTGCCTTATAAATAAAATAAGACTTTTCGATTTTATAAAGCAAAGCAATGTTTGATACATATGATTTTCATTGTTTTGATTTTGATAATTTTGCCCTATAATGTTAAAATATAAAATGATTTTCTTTATTTTCATATTCTTCGCAATTTTGCAAGTCGAATATAAATAGTAATCTTTCTGTATTGATTGAAATAATCTTCATTGTATATTATAGAGCTTATATTATTTAGACAATTTATAAAACACAGACTTTGATGATATTGCCTTATAAATAAAATAAGACTTTTCGATTTTATAAAGCAAAGCAATGTTGATACATATGATTTTCATTGTTTTGATTTTGATAATATTGCCTTATAATGTTAAAATATAAAATGATTTTTATTATTTTCATATTCTTCACAATTTTACAAGTCGAATATAAATAGTAATATTTATAATTATATTCTTTCTTTATTGATTAAAACAATCTTCATTTTATATTATAGAGCTTATATTATTTAGACAATTTATAAAACACAGACTTTGATGATATTGTCTTATAAATAAAGTAAGACTTTTCGATAGATTGAAGATAGGGACAGGATAGTGATTAGATTAACGTCTGTTCCTGGCGCGGAGCCTTTAAAGACGGTGGTCGGACCACTAATACTGTGCAATTTTAAGACCATGGCTTGCAGAACCATGAATCTACCCCTTGCTATTGGGTCGGAGCCTATCATAAAACTCCTCTGTTGAGAGTGCAACAGCACACTTCAGTCTAATCCACGCCAGACCCGCAGAGTTAGACAATGTAACCACAACCACCACGTGTACCCCGAAGGGACCTCACCAATAACCGGCTACAGAGATGGGCGGCGCTCTGTATGGGCTACCGGTTCCCGTTGTGCCAGTCTTTTTTCAAAGGAGACTGGTGAAGAACCTCCGACAGTACCCAACTGTCTATCCAGCTTCAGTGCCTGCAATCACTGGGGGACTGGTTCCCCCTAAACCCCCGAGGACCCTCGTCTGCACCGTGGTTAGATCAGCACAGACTCTTGGTGCCCCCGGGGTAAGAAGATAGGGACAGAGCGAAACTCGTTAATTGTTTTAAAAATACTTTTATATTGATTAGAAGACTCTTGTTTATTTAAATAATGTATAAGTTATTGCCGCCGTCTAAGTTTTTAAGTTTTATAAAGCAAAGCAATATTTGATACATATGAATTCTATTGCATTGATGAATTTCATTGTTTTGATTTTGATAATATTGCCTTATAATGTTAAAATATAAAATGATTTTCATTATTTTCATATTCTTCACAATTTTGCAAATCGAATATAAATAGTAATATTTATAATTATATTCTTTCTGTATTGATTGAAACAATATTCATTTTATATTATAGAGCTTATATTATTCAGACAATTTATAAAACACAGACTTTGACGATATTGCCTTATAAATAAAATAAGACTTTTCGATTTTATAAAGCAAAGCAATGTTTGATACATATGATTTTCATTGTTTTGATTTTGATAATTTTGCCCTATAATGTTAAAATATAAAATGATTTTCATTATTTTCATATTCTTCGCAATTTTGCAAGTCGAATATAAATAGTAATCTTTCTGTATTGATTGAAATAATCTTCATTTTATATTATAGAGCTTATATTATTTAGACAACTTATAAAACACAGACTTTGACGATATTGCCTTATAAATAAAATAAGATTTTCGATTTTATAAAGCAAAGCAATGTTTGATACATATGATTTTCATTGTTTTGATTTTGATAATTTTGCCCTATAATGTTAAAATATAAAATGATTTTCATTATTTTCATATTCTTCACAATTTTGCAAGTCGAATATAAATAGTAATCTTTCTGTATTGATTGAAATAATCTTCATTTTATATTATAGAGCTTATATTATTTAGACAATTTATAAAACACAGACTTTGATGATATTGCCTTATAAATAAAATAAGACTTTTCGATTTTATAAAGCAAAGCAATGTTGATACATATGATTTTCATTGTTTTGATTTTGATAATATTGCCTTATAATGTTAAAATATAAAATGATTTTCATTATTTTCATATTCTTCACAACTTTTCAAGTCGAATATAAATAGTAATCTTTCTGTATTGATTGAAACAATCTTCATTTTATATTATAGAGCTTATATTATTTAGACAATTTATAAAACACAGACTTTGACGATATTGCCTTATAAATAAAATAAGACTTTTCGATTTTATAAAGCAAAGCAATGTTTGATACATATGATTTTCATTGTTTTGATTTTGATAATTTTGCCCTATAATGTTAAAATATAAAATGATTTTCATTATTTTCATATTCTTCACAATTTTGCAAGTCGAATATAAATAGTAATCTTTCTGTATTGATTGAAATAATCTTCATTTTATATTATAGAGCTTATATTATTTAGACAATTTATAAAACACAGACTTTGATGATATTGCCTTATAAATAAAATAAGACTTTTCGATTTTATAAAGCAAAGCAATGTTGATACATATGATTTTCATTGTTTTGATTTTGATAATATTGCCTTATAATGTTAAAATATAAAATGATTTTCATTATTTTCATATTCTTCACAATTTTACAAGTCGAATATAAATAGTAATATTTATAATTATATTCTTTCTTTATTGATTAAAACAATCTTCATTTTATATTATAGAGCTTACATTATTTAGACAATTTATAAAACACAGACTTTGATGATATTGTCTTATAAATAAAGTAAGACTTTTCGATAGATTGAAGATAGGGACAGAGCGAAACTCGTTAATTGTTTTAAAAATACTTTTATATTGATTAGAAGACTCTTGTTTATTTACATAATGTATAAGTTATTGCCGCCGTCTAAGTTTTTAAGTTTTATAAAGCAAAGCAATATTTGATACATATGAATTCTATTGCTTTGATGAATTTCATTGTTTTGATTTTGATAATATTGCCTTATAATGTTAAAATATAAAATGATTTTCATTATTTTCATATTCTTCACAATTTTGCAAATCGAATATAAATAGTAATATTTATAATTATATTCTTTCTGTATTGATTGAAACAATCTTCATTTTATATTATAGAGCTTATATTATTTAGACAATTTATAAAACACAGACTTTGACGATATTGCCTTATAAATAAAATAAGACTTTTCGATTTTATAAAGCAAAGCAATGTTTGATACATATGATTTTCATTGTTTTGATTTTGATAATTTTGCCCTATAATGTTAAAATATAAAATGATTTTCTTTATTTTCATATTCTTCGCAATTTTGCAAGTCGAATATAAATAGTAATCTTTCTGTATTGATTGAAATAATCTTCATTGTATATTATAGAGCTTATATTATTTAGACAATTTATAAAACACAGACTTTGATGATATTGCCTTATAAATAAAATAAGACTTTTCGATTTTATAAAGCAAAGCAATGTTGATACATATGATTTTCACTGTTTTGATTTCGATAATATTGCCTTATAATGTTAAAATATAAAATGATTTTCATTATTTTCATATTCTTCACAATTTTACAAGTCGAATATAAATAGTAATATTTATAATTATATTCTTTCTTTATTGATTAAAACAATCTTCATTTTATATTATAGAGCTTATATTATTTAGACAATTTATAAAACACAGACTTTGATGATATTGTCTTATAAATAAAGTAAGACTTTTCGATAGATTGAAGATAGGGACAGGATAGTGATTAGATTAACGTCTGTTCCTGGCGCGGAGCCTTTACAGACGGTGGTCGGACCACTAATACTGTGCAATTTTAAGACCATGGCTTGCAGAACCATGAATCTACCCCTTGCTATTGGGTCGGAGCCTATCATAAAACTCCTCTGTTGAGAGTGCAACAGCACACTTCAGTCTAATCCACGCCAGACCCGCAGAGTTAGACAATTTAACCACAACCACCACGTGTACCCCGAAGGGACCTCACCAATAACCGGCTACAGAGATGGGCGGCGCTCTGTATGGGCTACCGGTTCCCGTTGTGCCAGTCTTTTTTCAAAGGAGACTGGTGAAGAACCTCCGACAGTACCCAACTGTCTATCCAGCTTCAGTGCCTGCAATCACTGGGGGACTGGTTCCCCCTATACCCCCGAGGACCCTCGTCTGCACCGTGGTTAGATCAGCACAGACTCTTGGTGCCCCCGGGGTAAGAAGATACTGACAGAGCGAAACTCGTTAATTAATACTTTTATATTGATTAGAAGACTCTTGTTTATTTAAATAATGTATAAGTTATTGCCGCCGTCTAAGTTTTTAAGTTTTATAAAGCAAAGCAATATTTGATA
This sequence comes from Gymnosoma rotundatum, assembly GCA_916610165.2. Classification (NCBI taxonomy): domain Eukaryota; kingdom Metazoa; phylum Arthropoda; class Insecta; order Diptera; family Tachinidae; genus Gymnosoma; species Gymnosoma rotundatum. The sequence goes on along the minus strand of CAKAJB020000010.1, from coordinate 1,743,210 downwards.
CATATGAATTCTATTGCATTGATGAATTTCATTGTTTTGATTTTGATAATATTGCCTTATAATGTTAAAATATAAAATGATTTTCATTATTTTCATATTCTTCACAATTTTGCAAATCGAATATAAATAGTAATATTTATAATTATATTCTTTCTGTATTGATTGAAACAATATTCATTTTATATTATAGAGCTTATATTATTTAGACAATTTATAAAACACAGACTTTGACGATATTGCCTTATAAATAAAATAAGACTTTTCGATTTTATAAAGCAAAGCAATGTTTGATACATATGATTTTCATTGTTTTGATTTTGATAATTTTGCCCTATAATGTTAAAATATAAAATGATTTTCATTATTTTCATATTCTTCACAATTTTGCAAGTCGAATATAAATAGTAATCTTTCTGTATTGATTGAAATAATCTTCATTTTATATTATAGAGCTTATATTATTTAGACAACTTATAAAACACAGACTTTGATGATATTGCCTTATAAATAAAATAAGATTTTCGATTTTATAAAGCAAAGCAATGTTTGATACATATGATTTTCATTGTTTTGATTTTGATAATTTTGCCCTATAATGTTAAAATATAAAATGATTTTCATTATTTTCATATTCTTCACAATTTTGCAAGTCGAATATAAATAGTAATCTTTCTGTATTGATTGAAATAATCTTCATTTTATATTATAGAGCTTATATTATTTAGACAATTTATAAAACACAGACTTTGATGATATTGCCTTATAAATAAAATAAGACTTTTCGATTTTATAAAGCAAAGCAATGTTGATACATATGATTTTCATTGTTTTGATTTTGATAATATTGCCTTATAATGTTAAAATATAAAATGATTTTCATTATTTTCATATTCTTCACAATTTTACAAGTCGAATATAAATAGTAATATTTATAATTATATTCTTTCTTTATTGATTAAAACAATCTTCATTTTATATTATAGAGCTTACATTATTTATACAATTTATAAAACACAGACTTTGATGATATTGTCTTATAAATAAAGTAAGACTTTTCGATAGATTGAAGATAGGGACAGAGCGAAACTCGTTAATTGTTTTAAAAATACTTTTATATTGATTAGAAGACTCTTGTTTATTTACATAATGTATAAGTTATTGCCGCCGTCTAAGTTTTTAAGTTTTATAAAGCAAAGCAATATTTGATACATATGAATTCTATTGCTTTGATGAATTTCATTGTTTTGATTTTGATAATATTGCCTTATAATGTTAAAATATAAAATGATTTTCATTATTTTCATATTCTTCACAATTTTGCAAATCGAATATAAATAGTAATATTTATAATTATATTCTTTCTGTATTGATTGAAACAATCTTCATTTTATATTATAGAGCTTATATTATTTAGACAATTTATAAAACACAGACTTTGACGATATTGCCTTATAAATAAAATAAGACTTTTCGATTTTATAAAGCAAAGCAATGTTTGATACATATGATTTTCATTGTTTTGATTTTGATAATTTTGCCCTATAATGTTAAAATATAAAATGATTTTCTTTATTTTCATATTCTTCGCAATTTTGCAAGTCGAATATAAATAGTAATCTTTCTGTATTGATTGAAATAATCTTCATTGTATATTATAGAGCTTATATTATTTAGACAATTTATAAAACACAGACTTTGATGATATTGCCTTATAAATAAAATAAGACTTTTCGATTTTATAAAGCAAAGCAATGTTGATACATATGATTTTCATTGTTTTGATTTTGATAATATTGCCTTATAATGTTAAAATATAAAATGATTTTTATTATTTTCATATTCTTCACAATTTTACAAGTCGAATATAAATAGTAATATTTATAATTATATTCTTTCTTTATTGATTAAAACAATCTTCATTTTATATTATAGAGCTTATATTATTTAGACAATTTATAAAACACAGACTTTGATGATATTGTCTTATAAATAAAGTAAGACTTTTCGATAGATTGAATATAGGGACAGGATAGTGATTAGATTAACGTCTGTTCCTGGCGCGGAGCCTTTACAGACGGTGGTCGGACCACTAATACTGTGCAATTTTAAGACCATGGCTTGCAGAACCATGAATCTACCCCTTGCTATTGGGTCGGAGCCTATCATAAAACTCCTCTGTTGAGAGTGCAACAGCACACTTCAGTCTAATCCACGCCAGACCCGCAGAGTTAGACAATTTAACCACAACCACCACGTGTACCCCGAAGGGACCTCACCAATAACCGGCTACAGAGATGGGCGGCGCTCTGTATGGGCTACCGGTTCCCGTTGTGCCAGTCTTTTTTCAAAGGAGACTGGTGAAGAACCTCCGACAGTACCCAACTGTCTATCCAGCTTCAGTGCCTGCAATCACTGGGGGACTGGTTCCCCCTAAACCCCCGAGGACCCTCGTCTGCACCGTGGTTAGATCAGCACAGACTCTTGGTGCCCCCGGGGTAAGAAGATAGGGACAGAGCGAAACTCGTTAATTGTTTTAAAAATACTTTTATATTGATTAGAAGACTCTTGTTTATTTAAATAATGTATAAGTTATTGCCGCCGTCTAAGTTTTTAAGTTTTATAAAGCAAAGCAATATTTGATACATATGAATTCTATTGCATTGATGAATTTCATTGTTTTGATTTTGATAATATTGCCTTATAATGTTAAAATATAAAATGATTTTCATTATTTTCATATTCTTCACAATTTTGCAAATCGAATATAAATAGTAATATTTATAATTATATTCTTTCTGTATTGATTGAAACAATATTCATTTTATATTATAGAGCTTATATTATTTAGACAATTTATAAAACACAGACTTTGACGATATTGCCTTATAAATAAAATAAGACTTTTCGATTTTATAAAGCAAAGCAATGTTTGATACATATGATTTTCATTGTTTTGATTTTGATAATTTTGCCCTATAATGTTAAAATATAAAATGATTTTCATTATTTTCATATTCTTCACAATTTTGCAAGTCGAATATAAATAGTAATCTTTCTGTATTGATTGAAATAATCTTCATTTTATATTATAGAGCTTATATTATTTAGACAACTTATAAAACACAGACTTTGATGATATTGCCTTATAAATAAAATAAGATTTTCGATTTTATAAAGCAAAGCAATGTTTGATACATATGATTTTCATTGTTTTGATTTTGATAATTTTGCCCTATAATGTTAAAATATAAAATGATTTTCATTATTTTCATATTCTTCACAATTTTGCAAGTCGAATATAAATAGTAATCTTTCTGTATTGATTGAAATAATCTTCATTTTATATTATAGAGCTTATATTATTTAGACAATTTATAAAACACAGACTTTGATGATATTGCCTTATAAATAAAATAAGACTTTTCGATTTTATAAAGCAAAGCAATGTTGATACATATGATTTTCATTGTTTTGATTTTGATAATATTGCCTTATAATGTTAAAATATAAAATGATTTTCATTATTTTCATATTCTTCACAATTTTACAAGTCGAATATAAATAGTAATATTTATAATTATATTCTTTCTTTATTGATTAAAACAATCTTCATTTTATATTATAGAGCTTACATTATTTATACAATTTATAAAACACAGACTTTGATGATATTGTCTTATAAATAAAGTAAGACTTTTCGATAGATTGAAGATAGGGACAGAGCGAAACTCGTTAATTGTTTTAAAAATACTTTTATATTGATTAGAAGACTCTTGTTTATTTACATAATGTATAAGTTATTGCCGCCGTCTAAGTTTTTAAGTTTTATAAAGCAAAGCAATATTTGATACATATGAATTCTATTGCTTTGATGAATTTCATTGTTTTGATTTTGATAATATTGCCTTATAATGTTAAAATATAAAATGATTTTCATTATTTTCATATTCTTCACAATTTTGCAAATCGAATATAAATAGTAATATTTATAATTATATTCTTTCTGTATTGATTGAAACAATCTTCATTTTATATTATAGAGCTTATATTATTTAGACAATTTATAAAACACAGACTTTGACGATATTGCCTTATAAATAAAATAAGACTTTTCGATTTTATAAAGCAAAGCAATGTTTGATACATATGATTTTCATTGTTTTGATTTTGATAATTTTGCCCTATAATGTTAAAATATAAAATGATTTTCTTTATTTTCATATTCTTCGCAATTTTGCAAGTCGAATATAAATAGTAATCTTTCTGTATTGATTGAAATAATCTTCATTTTATATTATAGAGCTTATATTATTTAGACAATTTATAAAACACAGACTTTGATGATATTGCCTTATAAATAAAATAAGACTTTTCGATTTTATAAAGCAAAGCAATGTTGATACATATGATTTTCATTGTTTTGATTTTGATAATATTGCCTTATAATGTTAAAATATAAAATGATTTTTATTATTTTCATATTCTTCACAATTTTACAAGTCGAATATAAATAGTAATATTTATAATTATATTCTTTCTTTATTGATTAAAACAATCTTCATTTTATATTATAGAGCTTATATTATTTAGACAATTTATAAAACACAGACTTTGATGATATTGTCTTATAAATAAAATAAGACTTTTCGATAGATTGAAGATAGGGACAGAGCGAAACTCGTTTATTGTTTTAAAAATACTTTTATATTGATTAGAAGACTCTTGTTTATTTAAATAATGTATAAGCTATTGCCGCCGTCTAAGTTTTTAAGTTTTATAAAGCAAAGCAATATTTGATACATATGAATTCTATTGCTTTGATGAATTTCATTGTTTTGATTTTGATAATATTGCCTTATAATGTTAAAATATAAAATGATTTTCATTATTTTCATATTCTTCACAATTTTGCAAATCGAATATAAATAGTAATATTTATAATTATATTCTTTCTGTATTGATTGAAACAATCTTCATTTTATATTATAGAGCTTATATTATTTAGACAATTTATAAAACACAGACTTTGACGATATTGCCTTATAAATAAAATAAGACTTTTCGATTTTATAAAGCAAAGCAATGTTTGATACATATGATTTTCATTGTTTTGATTTTGATAATTTTGCCCTATAATGTTAAAATATAAAATGATTTTCATTATTTTCATATTCTTCACAACTTTTCAAGTCGAATATAAATAGTAATCTTTCTGTATTGATTGAAACAATCTTCATTTTATATTATAGAGCTTATATTATTTAGACAATTTATAAAACACAGACTTTGACGATATTGCCTTATAAATAAAATAAGACTTTTCGATTTTATAAAGCAAAGCAATGTTTGATACATATGATTTTCATTGTTTTGATTTTGATAATTTTGCCCTATAATGTTAAAATATAAAATGATTTTCATTATTTTCATATTCTTCACAATTTTGCAAGTCGAATATAAATAGTAATCTTTCTGTATTGATTGAAATAATCTTCATTTTATATTATAGAGCTTATATTATTTAGACAATTTATAAAACACAGACTTTGATGATATTGCCTTATAAATAAAATAAGACTTTTCGATTTTATAAAGCAAAGCAATGTTGATACATATGATTTTCATTGTTTTGATTTTGATAATATTGCCTTATAATGTTAAAATATAAAATGATTTTCATTATTTTCATATTCTTCACAATTTTACAAGTCGAATATAAATAGTAATATTTATAATTATATTCTTTCTTTATTGATTAAAACAATCTT